>CM038472.1:4931235-5088823 GCA_021464305.1 Kandelia obovata
ATTATTCCAGACTGAGTAGGAGATGAGTAACCCACCTACAAACAACAGTTTAGTCCAGAATTTAGCCGATCAAGTAATTATTCATCCTGTAGGACATGATTCACAAACATTTGTGTTCATAATCAATAAACTAGGCCCATTGAAGTATTACCATCCCACCAATTATTGACTTTTCATTTGAAATCCTCCAAACAAACTATCACTACAAAGTCCTTAAAACTAATAATGTAACAACAAATTTGAATACAGCCCCATCTACTTGTGCTAACAACAAAGTAAATAGAATAATCAATGGAACAATTTAAGCAGTTTTGAATAAAAATTTAGAATCTTTGATTACTTGATGCATGTGATGTGATATACAAATGAGGTCTATCATCTCTGATCTTGTCTAGAAAGTAGCCGTCAGAAATGGGACTTAATTAGGGATGATGAAAAGAGTGGACTTACTGCTGACCCAAAAACATATGAACCTGAAACAGCAACCAGCGTGCTCAAAACCACCATAGTTGTTACTGAAGAAGCCCCAATCTGCAACACTCCTCTTTCGTCTCCACCACAACTACCTCTGCCATCATGTCCACTATTTGCCTGAGGCTTTCCTTTGACAAGCAGAGGACCTGAGATTCCTTCTTCCTCTGTGCCTTTGCCATCCATACCTTCCCTGACTTCCTTAAAAGAGCAAGAACAAGAAGCACTAATTTAACCAAGAAAACAAAAGGGAAATACTAGGAATTTGAAGCACATAGAGCTTTAAGTTAATGTTAAAGAGTATGATAGTTTAGACAACAGGGGTTAACGTTTTTTGGGCCGCTTTGTCTATACTTTTTACTCTCACGTTGTTATGTGTTGTCCTGATTAGGCCTCCCCTTTAAATTACGTTCCCCAATGAATATATAATTCTTTTTCTGGTCATGTCCCTCCATTTCTTTGTTCATCTGTAAAATTACAAAGAAAAGGATGATAGATATGCCGGCATTGCTGCAAAATTTCTTGGATTACATTACAGAATTTCAGTATGTAATTACCCTTTTCCATTTTCTCTCTTTCTTCATCTTAAAATGTAATTCTTCTCTATCTTACACAAATGGGGTCCTTATCCTGATCGTTAAGGGGGTATTTTCTCTTTCTAGTTCGTTGGACTGTAGCATATAACTATTTGTCAGTTTCCCCGTTAGGGGCCACAGGCGTGCAGTGTTGAGTAACCTGTGTTTGAAATTGCAAGAAGGAAATATGGAAGAAACAACGGCCAAATAAATAAATAAATAAAAATAATTGCAATGATTCGATATTTTATTACTTTCCATGAAATTTCAAAGAAATTGTGAGGATCGAAATAGAGTAAAACGTGTTTTAATTTGTGAAATTACTATTCTACTAACGTCCCTCTTTTTTCACTGAGTTGAAGTCGATAGGATATTATTGTAAGCTAAATACCATTATAAAAATGGGCTCGACGCATGCAACCTGAATTGTTCGGCTACTTAAATTCGAGTAGAAATTTGTTTGGTTACCGAGAAATTTTATTTTTCTTTCAAGAGGAAAATATTTACTGACCTTGTAATTCACGGAAGACTCTCGTGGAACAAACCCCACAGATAAAACCCAATTGAATGTTGTATCACATTAGGGATATTACTGAGCCCGTTCAAATTTTGTAACATAGATCACATTGATTTGGACATAACATACAATTATATTTGTCTATTAGCCGTTCACAATCTATGTTATTTCTAACAATTAAACCTGTGACAAACAAGTTACAATTGAACTTTTCTTGCATAAAAAATAATAATAATATATAATACTCACACATATCTATGTAATCAAATTTCATCAAGAAATGCGGTTGCTCTATCCTTGTCCTGATGCCAATTATTGAAAAGCCAATAATTGAAAGATTCAATTCCAGCACATAATAGTTAGCAGACTTCTTTGAGGGGTAACAAGCAATTGCTGCTTGTATTTCCTCCAATGTCCTTCCCCTAGTCTCTGGTACCATTTTCCAAACAAATAAAGCAGCTAACCCACAGGTCCCTGTGAAGAAGAAAAAGGTCCCTGCAGAATGTGTAGCCATTAGCTAGCAATCACAAGTCACAATCCAACTATCAATGTCTACGATTTAGAGAGAATCTTTTGATGGCTGTTTGGGTGAGAAAGGGAACCTGGTGAGTTCCATTGCATTATGAAATTGAATGTTGTAGGTCATGAGCCAATAGCTGGACCAATTGGTTAATGTCACTAGGCTTCCAGCTGCCACCTTGACATTCATTGGGAATATCTGCAATATAAACGCATCTTTCAATATAAGTCAGAACCCATTTTTTCCCAGGTTTTTCCACAACATTGTTACATATCATTAATTATTAGGGGTTTCAGGGCCAAGCTAAATTAAGTAGCTCTGACATTATAACCCATGGTATGCCTGACATGCCTATTGAGAAAGCTATGGCATAACCCTGGCTGCAGTATCTTTTAGTTAGTTGACAGGCAACTTGTTATGTGTAGACTGGCTCAACAACCAAAAAGTGGTACACAGGTATTAATGGATCCTCCATAGGAAAGAAACTATCTGTTTGTCAAGATTCAGTTACCAAAAAGCCAACAAATGCCAAAGTGGGAGTGACTTCCGTCAAGCAGTGAAGTTCCTGCTTACTAAAAGGGGCAAGTGATTGAGGATAATATGATTGATAAACATCTAAAGCAACACTAACAATTTGAAAGAAAAAACTACAAACCTGCAGTAGGAATGATAATGCCATAAGGGATATAAATATGCAGTTTCCAAGAGAAAAAAACCTGCAAAATGATGTTGGTGTGCATATACTTATATATTATATTAATTTCCATTAAAAAAATCACAAAATAAAATAAAAAATCATCATTCCATTCTAACCAAGAGCATAGTTCTTCCATATGTGCCCGTTAAGAGCACAACCACAATCGTTCTTGATATCTGCAGAAATTTATCTACTTGTCAGGTCATTAACAATGCAGATTCATACTCACTTAGTACGGAAAAAGTGAAAATCTTTATTAAAAAAAAAAAAGGGAAAATGAAAAGGGTTCAGTTATATACCTGTAAGATAGCAACTACAGTAGTTCCAATGGTAGGTGAAAAACCTGTGCAAACCAATGAAAGTTGTCAATTTTTCCTCCTATCTACACCAATGTGGAGCATTAGGTTTGATTAATCATAAAACATTTACCAGCTTTTGCAAATATGCTGCTAGAATAGTACAACATGGCACTGTTCCCTGATAATTGTTGGAGTAACATCGGCCCCACTGCAACCTAGACCATGTATCAATAGTCCAAATAAATCAAGGCTTGTTAGTCACAAGAGGTGAAAGCAAGCAATCTGCTGTAAAATAAGAAAGGATAGGAATTACTTAAAACGCATGCAACAATTGGATAAACATATCTTCTCCGGAACAATCCTTGTAACATTGATCCTAGGTTGTATTGACAGGTCTCTAACATCTCATATAAGATAAATGGAAGAAGCATTCTCTCTCTTTTTTTTATATGACTTCATAGATTGAGAAAACTGGAAATTCCATTCAATTTTGGAAATTGACGGTTTACTTTGATATCAAGTGCTTCTTGAGAAATATCAGCATTTTCTCCCCTCACCTGCTGCAAAGCAGCTTCAAACTCTCTGTCTCTGCCAATTTTTGCCTGCAGACATTGTTCAGTTTGTTTTCATTTCAACAATTCTATTAAGCCTGTTAAATTTGCAACAAAGTATTGAATTAGACTCACCAGCCATCTAGGTGACTCTGGAATGAAGAATAACCCAATAAATTGCACTACAGAAGGAATGGCAGCCGAAGCGAGATTACATGCAGTGGAATTAGTGCCAGTGACTTGAAGAATTTCGGATTGAATTAACAAAATAAAATACGGGAAACTACCCAAATAGAGACAAGGGTCGCCAGGAAATAACATTTCCAACGGCAAATAGTACTGCAAAGCTGCAACCTATCATCAACTGCATAATTGCAAAGCATTCTATCATCAGCAAATAAAAAAGAATGACCCTAAGAAACACTGCCGATGCGATCATTTGAACCAAAATGCATACATCCGTTGATATATCAAGGGCATCTCCACTAATTACATAGAAATTCACAATTAATAATGATGATAATAAATGTGACATGCTTCATGAATTCAAATCTATTCAATAAACTTATGTTTATCCATTTTTATCATTAATACACAAATTATTTACTAAATTAAATGGGTCAAAATATGCAAATCAAATTGGGACCATTGTCAACGATTGAATTATTCCTATTTTGATATTGTGTTGATTAATTTAAATTTCACAATAATGAATTAAATGTAAATGTTACACTATAAACTCAAAATGAAACGAATTTTCACTCATTAAATTTAGATGAATTTTTTTATAAAATAAAATAAAATAACTTTTATTGCGAGTAAATATTAAAATTAAGTTATTAATAAGTTTATATATATTTAAAATTATTTTTTAAATTATTTATAATATTTTAATAAAATAATAAAAATTTAAAACTAAATTCAGATATAAATAAAATGAGGGGTTATTAGTATTTATAGAAGTAATATTAACTTTTGATAATAATTATTTTTATTCCAACAATGAAAATCTTGACCATTGAATAATTATAAATTCAAATTGCAAGAGACACAACTACTCAAGCGTAGTTACTCAGAAGCCTTTCATTTCATGGCCAAAGCAATGCAATAAGTGCTTATTGTAACCAAAGAGGGAACCGTTTTATGCTTTTAGCTTTTGAGACAAAAGAGCATCTTTTCTCTATCACTTATTCACACCACGTCTCCATCTTACAATGAGCAATGACTTCTTGGTACTTATGAATTCCAACCCATGATATCCTCAACCAATTGGGAGACAACGACACCTTGGTAGGATCCCCCACCCCTCCTTTCTAATTCTATGAAATTAGCACTTTCTTTGAATACAATAAAGAAAAATAAGGAGAAAGAAAGAAAAGTACGAGAAATTTGTATATTTATACTCCAAGCTGTATTGCATGTGTTATATTTTCCATTTTTAAATAACCATGCGATGCATGATCAAAATTATGGGGTCAATCCTCACAAAATACTTTGATAATTAAAAATTGATATATATTTTTTAAAAAATTTTAAATTCTAAAATTTATAAAAATTAAAATTAAAATTAATTTTATTATATAACTTACCAATTAATAAAATTTTTAATATATATATATATATTAAAAAAAATTCTTGGGCTGGCCCAGAAGTAAGACAAGGAAGATTTGGTGAGATATGTTTGGTCGATCTTCAGACCCACCTACCTTATGTAAAACTTCCTCTTTCTACCACGGAACGGACAGAGATACACTGGGCAAGACTTGGACACTTTTAACCTTTTGAATAGACTTAAGAGGATCTTTGCTCCAAGATAAAAACATTCGATGCTGGTGTGTGGTTGAGGGTCAATGGTGGCGGCCAGAGAGGCTAATGAGGTGTACTTTTCATTTATTTACCACTGCTTGCTCCCTGCTGCTGCTGGGAACCGTAAATACAAGCAGGTTGGTTCTTCACGTGGAGGTTTGGCCGGTGGACGCCCAACCTGTCTTTTCTTTTTCTTTTTTTAACTTAAATAAATTATGTTCTTGGGAATTTTAAAAAATACTTCTTGTCATGGGTACTCACATGTGAAAGTATTACCGGAATTAAAAAAAAAAAAAACAAAGATTCTATGAAAAATAAAATGATTCTAAAAAATTAAAAAAAAATAAAATTTAAATAAAAACATAAAAAAACTTAATTATAAAAATTCACCATCAATTTTTTTATACCCAATTGTTACCCATGTAAAGTTAGGATGTGTATATCACATCATTAACTCTCTTTTTCCTTTTTTTTTTTTTTTTTGGGGGGGGGATTCTTTAGTTCAATTTTTATTGTCAACTAATAGAAGACACACGTAAAGATTACTCCTCACATTTGGCCTAATTCACTGTTCAATGTAAATCAAGTGCAATTTATTTTTAACAAAATTATCTATTATCTCGTGAAAGATTATTGGGTGAACATTTATCAAAGAGTTTAGTGAATTTAAATGTATACTCATAAAATTTATTATTTTTGATTAAGGTAATTATTTTTAAGATAATTGGAGATATCATATTTACTTTCCCATTTCATTGAAAAAATTATTAAAAAAAAATAATTCATATATAGGATAGAAAAATGACAGTATGTACGTACATTTAAGCAATTAAAAATTCTGATTTGATCATATTTTTCTGCAACAATTTTCTATTATACATGATTAGTATTGTTATTGTTATGGGATGCTACTTTTAAATTATGGTCCGGAAAAGCAGACATAGTCCTCCACTTTGACAATTTAATCAGCAGTTGGCACTGCTAGCTTCGCCATTAGATGCGGAGAAATATGCAGCGAGAAGTAGAGGGGAATGAGTGATTGGTTTCTAACAGGTTTACAATCTGCTCTATTGATGGCCTGGCATGGAGCAGTGGATGTGCACAGATGACAGCAATGTGAACAAACTGCTCCATTGTTTCTGGAACCCCCAATTCAGGCATGTCCTCGTCAATAACATCCAGTGCTCTTCCTTGCTTCACTAGTGACCATGCCCAATCTGTCAGAAGAGAAACTTTTCCCCCATTTTCTTCATATGCCTTTTTCCCACTCAAAAGCTCAAGAAGCACCACTCCAAAGCTGTAGACATCGCTTTTGTCAGTTAACTGGCCATACAAGGCATATTCTGGGGCAACATGGCCAAGTGTCCCGGCTGCCCTTGTGCTTAAATGTGTCCCTTCATGTGAATTGAACCTTGCAAGGCCAAAATCCGCCACTTTTGGCTCAAATGTCTCGTCCAAGAGTATGTTGCTTGCTTTGATGTCCCTGTGGATGATTGCCGGATGCACTCCACTGTGCAGGTAAACAAGCCCACGAGCAGTTCCAAGGGCGATTTTTTGGCGAATTGGCCAGCTAAGTTTCTGTGTTCCTAAACCGAAAAGATGGTCATAAAGGCTTCCATTGCGCATTAAATCGCATACAATGATCCTTTGGTCACCTTCCATGCATACTCTTGCCGTGCAGTATCCCCTCAAGGCGAGAAGGTTGACATGTTTAACACTTGCAATGACCTCCACTTCATGTGCAAAAGTTGGATCACCAGCAGCAGAACAGTTTTTGAATCTTTTGAAAGCAACTTCAGATCCATCTGGCAATAACCCTTTGTAGATGTTCCCAAAGTTTCCCTTCCCAATAATATTATCACTCGAGAAATTCATTGTAGCCCTCCTGATTTCCTCAATTTCGAATTTGACCAAATTGCTACCTCTGGAATGGAATGCTAATCCGAGCTCCACACTGGTCTCACGTTCAACAGAGTCAACCTTTTTCTTCTTCCAGTTCTTGTGTAGCATCCAGAGCAACACGATAGCGGCAGAGGCGCCGGAGATCCCTATAATGCAACCGAACAAAACTCCATGAAACAAAGGCTTTTGTTGTTCAACTGCAACGGACCGCGTAGGATAGTCAAGCCTGAACAAGTTCTTAGCAGTTGCTGGATCGGTGGGTCCAAGCTGATTGAGAAAAGCAGCTGCATACATGCGTATGTAAGCAGAACAGCCCGAGAAACCCTCCATTACAGGAGCATTACGGAACATTTTCGCAACACCCATCCACTTGTTGGCACAAGACACAAAGGAATCAGCATCAATGGAGGATCCGCTACAATAGCGCCTAGTATTACGCAAAGCTGACTTGGAAAACCTGCTCTCAAACTCCGACCTTGTTGTTATAGACAAGCAACTCTCCCAAATCAATTCAGGACGGTACCCACAAGACATTTCCACATCATAACCATACAGAAGCTCCTTGATCAAGCTCCGGTACGAATTCCAACATGCCTGAAAAGTACCTGGCGGGGGCAGAAAGTACCCAGTTGTTCTGAGATACTCTGATCGAAGTATAAGGATACCTTCGGTAACATATCTGCAATTAGAGGCCATGATGGGAGCAGGTCTTAGATGGACTACATAGAGTTCGCGGAGTGCCGCGAAGTTTAATGGACAGGACGCTTCAATATTTGTAGTGGCAGAGCAAAGCTTGAAAGTTGTCAGGCATAGTATTAACCAAGTGAAGGCAGATAAAGAGAGAGACATGTTTAAGCTAATGTTTGATAGGATGTGAAAAACCTCGTTTTCTGAGCTTAACCTTACATGAGAATTGAACAAATAGCACTGTCTTCAATTTTTTCTACGCAAAGGCCGGTTTGGGAGGCTAGTGCTTTTGCGGGGACGGCAAGAAAGTGACAAATGCTAGTTAGAATGAATCTTCAAGCTGAATTTCAAAGATTGCAGAATCTTTCAATGTGTCTAGTTGACAACAAGAACATTCTCTGGATCACACGGTCACTAAAAACTTTGGAATATATAAATCGTGGAATTGACCTTAATTTTTGTTGTTCTTAATCTCAGGATCGTCCTTATTTCCTTAGTGGGGTTCAGGTAATCATCTTGAAAATAATGTTCTTGACCACCCTCATTCGTTTGGCCACATATGTAGAATTTATTTTATGCAAAAAACAATATATATATCATTATCATAAGCATTTTTGAGTCCCGTCCCATATGAGCACCTTCATAAAAGAACAGATATGTATTTAATCTAACGCCGCCGATGGACCTAGTTAAGATCTAATTTTGACTTCAAAGCGCACTTAAAAGAGCTAAAGAAACCCAAAGCTCAAGTTACCGTTGCACTAACTTCAACAAGTGTTAGAAAAACAAAAACAGAGTTGAAAGAAAGACAAAACAATTTTATAACGTAATGGCATTACAGGTATCCGTAACCGATTTTATTCACACAAAAAAAAAAAAAAATCGAAAAGGTTTAGTAAAAGCACAGCAGTAGTCTCCTAGCTATCCCCAATCTTTGGAATTTAAGCTACGTTCAAGCACGAGTGATCATGACTCGCCGGCTGTTGTTAACGTGTATATGTTGGGTTTCTGAAGATGTTCTGTGTCCACTAGAAGAAACGAAATACAAATTTAGCACAAAGATGGGTCTGTTCCAGGCCCATTTGAATGATGTGAACTACGAATATTTTCTCGTGGAATGGCCAATCCTCGTCCAGTTCTACTACGCCATTTTTAACAAATATGAAAAGCAAAAAAATGTGGGAATGTTATTGTTTGCTGCTATAGTCGCTTCCACCCTCTTTTATTTTCACATAGTTCTTGAGATCCCATACTTATAACAATTTAACTTCCATTACTCATAGATGATAAAACCGATTTGCTGTTATCCAATTAAGACTATGACATGAAACCTTGCTAAAATCACCCATAAAATAAGTAAGATGGCAAATACCTTTTCCTTTATAGTTCATGATAGTTACAGTAGTTTTCTCCAATAGTCAAGCTTTGAAATAACAAAAGCATTATCCATCATCTAACAAATGGAGGAAAGAAATGAGGAGTGTTGTAATTGTGATCTAATAGGAGATGAAATGGTTTAAAAGTTGGTGAACACATTTAATAACTCAGATAATCAAAAAAAAAAACATGACCTTTTTGTTGATAATCTTCATATAAATTTTGAGTTCATAAACTTCTCACGAAAATGTGGAAGGAATGAAGCCTAGCCATAACTCGGATTGGGAAGTGCGAAAAATTGTGTATACATTACTATATTTAGTATATCGTAGTTGGTATACCATGTTGACAGCTGGACAACTTTATTAACTTTGTCAAAGCACTTGTCTTGATTTTCTAACCCCACGAGGAGGATTATGTCAAGGCATAATTTTATGTCATAATTATTACCCTGCAACTCTTCTTTTCCTTCTCATTAGCCTTTTCTTGTTAGCATCTATGATGGTGACATATTCAAGAAACCTTAAAATTTTGGCATAAAACAATGCCCTTGGACATCTATGTAATTTCTGGGGAATTAAGGCTGTATGAAGCCCTCAGGAATATCTTGGCGTACTGATGTTTCTTGGTCATTCGAAGTGGAAAGGATTCAGTCTCATCATGGACAGAATTCGAAAAAAATTGTGTGGATGGAAAGAGTCTTTCCTTTTGAAGGCTGGCAAAGAAGCCTTGATCAAGGCGGTTGTTCATGCCATCCCCATGCATACATATTTCACAAAGGATGGTAGATTGCCCACCAATATAGGAGAACTATCCTAAGATATCCATGGATATTCATATATGAGCATGCGGCAATCACATAGCTTCCACTCTTCACTTCCTCCACCATTCCCAAATAATCAAAATCTGTTTGTATGGCTCTCTATCTACCACTTGAACAAGTTGAAAACCCCTCCACGCACCACCACGTGGACTCTTCATCTCACTGGAGCCATGGATAAAGAATATTCATCAACTTTGAAGGGACGGGACTATATGCCACAATATCTTCGCCATTATAGCACAACGTCGGACAACATTTCATATTTAGTTCCCAAAAGAAAATAGCACCAGCAGGTTTGCGAAACTGAATTACACTCTAAAAGGATTGCTGATGTATATAACTCGCAACCCTTGTACGTCTTATCCATTGTGTAACACACGGGAAAATATGAAGTCATTAAACAAGCCACAAATTCTCTCTCCATTTCAAATGGAATTTATAACTGACCCCAAACCGCAGATGGGCAGTGATGATTCCATGTTAGGATGCTACTGTCTCCACCACGGCCATTATTCTCAATCAGACGAGCCAGCTATTGAGCGCCAAATAAAATAGGAAGCCAGACAAGAACCAAAACAAGGATTACAAGCTTATATAGTTATCTTCTTGAAGAGTAATTATAACTGTTCAGTAACAGAAATAACTTTGCTATTTTTGCAAAATTATGATCATCATAAAATGAACACAAAAACAAAGATGATGGTCAAGATATCAAAAGTACAATACTTACATAATAAACATAATGATTACCATTACCAAAAACGAATTACTATCAATATTTGCTTTTTTAAAACAATAAAAATATAATAATGAATTTTAGCTCATTGATAGTAAAATTATTCTCAAAGTTAAATGTCTTGAGTGTGGTTATAAGATGCTAACTGATTGATTAAAATATAATAAAAATATAAATTTTCATGTACTTTTTCTATTTTTCTTTGCTAGAAATATTTTACTTTCTTCCAAAGGAAAAAATGTCAAGGAGATTAATTCTTAAACGAAAAATACAATGAGTAAGTGATATAATCTATATATATCATTAATATAATAGGTTAATACAATACATAAGTTATCAATGACCAAAATAATGCAAGGAAATCGTGGCCACATTTTTCAAGAGGACCATAATATTCCATGTATTTTTAACAAATTATTAATCTTGAGCCAAAATTCGAATTTTAGAAAAAGAAAAAAAAAAGATAAAGACAAATTTTAATTCTTTCTTAAAGAAAACTGTTACATTGATTTTAAGTTTTTTTTTCTTTCTTTCTTTTTTTACACATAAATACACGGATAATATATTATGTGATAATACGCTTTCAACTGTGTTGATCATTCGTTCAACAGTTATAACAGTTTTGAAAAAATAATTATAGTTATTAAGTAGCATAATTATGTTGTCTTTTTTTTGGGGGGGGATAAAATATGATAATTACATAATGAACGTAAAAACAAAAAATGAAGATCAACATAGACATTAACGACTAAATCATTATTAGTCCCTCAGTTGAGCCTTAAAAAGAAAAAAAAAGAAGAAAAAGGAATTTTTAGAGTTCTTTTTGAAACATTAAAGAAGATGGTCCTTAAAAAGCATCAAACAAAGTTTGCAGAAAGCAAACAACTTTGAAATAAATGAGCAACGGTCTCTCTCTCTCTCTCTCTCTCTCTCTCTCTCTCTCTCTCTCTCTCTCCTCCCTCCGGGGTTTTAACTTTTAAGGCTTGGGAGCAGAAGTCGCTGTAGAGCTTTCACCACCCGTTAGAAGTCCAGTAGAGCTTAACAGCGAATTTCACGGACCCATTAAGAAAGAGAAACAGAAAACAGGAAATTCCGTACACATTGAGAGAGAGAGAGAGATATTAACGAGACATTGCTTTTTATAGGTCCAAAGACCGAGATTCATTTTTATTTTCTTCTCTCTCTCTCTCTGTCTGTCTCTCTCTCAAACGTTAAAGATTGTCTCTTTGTTCTGTTTGCTTTCTGGGTTATGTTCCTTTTCTTGGGAGAGTGCTGGTTTGTTCATGGCCACAATTGGAGAGCATGACACTAGCAAAGCTTCTACTATTCCACGGTATGCATGAGTTCTCCTTCATATTCTTTCCTTTGGGTGTGTCTTAATAACTTTTCTTGGTCAAGATCTTCTATTTTTTCAATCTCGATTTTGGCATTTCCTGTGCCTTTGCTGCATGTAAACCATTCCTTGGAATTAAAAATTGAATTTTTCCATATAGGTTTTCTTGGTCTTAATTTAAGTTCCATATATTTAGGAATTGTGGTTTGTTGTCCTAGTTTATGTGCATGTAGATTCTTAGTTATCATCTGTTTGGGAGTACTAAAAATAAAAAATAAAAATTGCATCTCTTCTTTAGTAATTATATATGTTCTTTGTTTAGGCTCTCTCCTCTGGGCATGTCTTATTTTTTGTTTGTTTTCCTTTTATGAAATTTTAGCGAGTGCTGTGAAATGATCCTTGGTTTACGTTTGCTCATTTAGTTTTGCACCTTATCATTTCTGATGTTAATTTGAGTCTGGTTCGCAATAATTTTGACCCAAGATTTGGTTAATGGGTCAATAAAGTTTCCCCTTGTCCTGTGACTCTGAGGAATATGATTTTCAAGGTTTGATATAATGTTCTTCTCTGATTTCTTGATTCTGGCTATCCTGATATTTAATCCATGTTTTAGTTTCCATATACATGGCATGATTGAATTTTTTAACCATGTTATCTTTTCGCTTTATTTTCTTCTTACCTAATTTACCATAATTCGCCCACTACTGGCAAGTCTCTTGATTCAGTGATGCAAAACTTTTCTTTTTGGGTTTACCTGTGTAGAAGGATAGTGAGCTACTGCTGCTAGCAGTAAAGTGTTCAAAAAGCTTATATATTATCAGTTATAGTCAATTTCTTTGCACCATATTAGATAGATAATTTCAATTTAAGCTTGACCATTTACATTCCAGATAATTTACCAATGCCAAGTTGAAGATAATCGGTTCATCAGACTTTCACATGGACAATCCTAATACTGGCTTTTTCCTTCAGTCTTGGAATCATGACACTATCTGGCACCTTCTAAATTACTTTCAATCTTTGACTCAGTGGGGATTCAAAGGATTATGCCGTACTACCTGAATGGAAACTGAGGGCACTGATATCGTTCAAACAGAAAAAAGGCAGTGCGAAGTTTGCTTCTTCTGCTTCAGCTCATGGTATTTACCTTGGTTTCTTTTTCCGATATCACATCAATGTGTCTCTGCATGTGTGCATATGCTTAGTCTCCTATTCTGTTAACCTTATTGTAGATTTGAGAAGTGTGGACATGAAAAAGGAGAGACAGGATGGATCTTCTCCCAGAGGAGTTATAGAAGCCTCGTTGAAAGGCTTGGGATCTGATTCAGCTTCTCCTGAAAACAGCATCAAAAAATCAGAAATTCAATCTTCAAATTCTAAGGTGCATGCCAACTGGAGTAGATTTTTTAAGTTATGGAAAATAAAATCAGTGAAGCGCTTGGCCTCCTTCACTCCCCTACCCATGCCAAGTGTATCAAGTAGAAAGAGCAGAAGCACAAAGGATAAATCAATGCTGAAGGATTTATTCAAATTCAAGTCTTCGTTGGAAAATTTCTCCATTGGGGAACTCAAACTTGCCACCAGAAATTTCAGCCATGGTCTGTAATTTGTGCAGGAATTTATGTTTACTTGCCCACAGTGTTAGCACACGTTGACTTCTGCTTTAAAAAAGGCCTTGCAAATATTGACTTATTGAACATAGTGTTAATGAACATCTGGTTTTCTTGTAGAAAATGTAATTGGAAAAGGAGGTTACGCTGAGGTTTATAAGGGTCATTTGCTGGATGGAAGGCTAGTGGCAATTAAGCGGCTGACTAAAGGAACAACAGATGAAATGACAGCAGGCTTTCTATCAGAGATCGGCATTATAGCCCATGTAGATCATCCCAATATTGCTAAGTTGCTTGGGTTTGGCATTGACGGAGGATTGTACTTTGTTTTTGAATTGTTTCCACTTGGGAGTCTAGGATCTGTTCTTCATGGTTTGTGCTAATTTTCATGATCTTCCACTTGAATTTGGCTGTCTCTTCATTTTCCAGTGACTTGATTGTTGTCGATGATGTTCTAGGATCTGAAGTCAAACTTGATTGGACCAAAAGGTATAAAATTGCTCTGGGGATAGCAGATGGACTGCTTTATCTTCACGAGCATTGTCCAAAGCGAATCATCCATAGAGATATCAAGGCCGATAATATTGTTTTAACAGAGGATTTTGAGCCTCAGGTATCTGAAAAATTTCTCTAAAAGCGGTAATTTTGTGAACATTCCTTGCCAGTGGTTTTTAACTATTGCCACATATATTGATCCTGTTAAATTATTTAGCCACAGTTACTGGATTTGAACTTTATGTAAATCGGGTATTGACATATTCTTTCCTTTCTGCTTCTCTACTTTTCAAACATGCAGTGTTTTAGTCAGTATTTATTGATTATGATTTATGATTTTATTTTATTTCTAGATTAGCTGAAATTGTGTCATTCATACGGAGATATTAGTGCCACAACATTCCTTCTATGTGATCACTGAATGGCCTCATGGATTATCTATGAAACTTCTGATTCATTGAGTTGATGTCCAATTACATCCAGATATGTGATTTTGGGCTTGCAAAGTGGCTACCCAGACAGTGGACACACCACAATGTATCAAAATTTGAAGGAACTTTCGGGTCTGTAAGCCTCAAACTTGTTGGCCTGAAAGTTAACACCGTGGCCTTTACCAGACATTACCTTGTTTTTTCACCTGCAGCTACTTTGCTCCTGAATACTTCATGCATGGTATTGTTGATGAGAAAACTGATATATATGCCTTTGGAGTTCTACTTTTGGAGCTCATAACAGGACGTCGAGCTGTGGATCACTTACAGCAAAGTGTTGTGATATGGGTAACTTAACTTCTATGTAATTGAATCACATACTCAAAAAAGCTCAAGTCTGTTTGAATTTGTGAGCTAATGATTGAATCACTTTCTTCCGCAGGCAAAGCCTTTGCTTGATGATAATGATATTAAAGAGCTAGCTGATCCTTCACTTTGCAGCAATTATGACCCAGAAGAGATGGATCGTGTGGTATTAACTGCCTCCTTGTGTGTTGAGCGGTCTCCTATCCTGCGGCCTCGAATGAATCAGGCAAGTGTAGGATTTTGCGCGATATCTCTGTACTGCCTCATTGTGATATCTGCCGCACAATTACCTTGCAAGAAAAAAAGGGATTATTGCCTTATTCATGAAGACTAGGCATCCATTTAGGAGCAATGTGTAAATTACATGAAAGTTTCCTTCGAACAAAAGACAGCATCCTTTTTCTACCAGCAAAATAAAAGTTAAAGGCATCTTCCCTTGGGTCCCATCATTTCTCTCAAGCAAAAACATTTGCTGCTTGTTCCTTGTTTTTCCTTATAAAGTAAATATTAAGTATTCAAAGAGTTTGGCCAATCAAATTCAGTTTATTTGCAGGTTGTGATACTGTTAAGAGGTGATGAATATGCTGCACGGTGTGTGAAAGAATCTCAAAAGAGAACCTTTCACAGAACTTACTCGGAGGAGCTACTGGATGCGCAAGAGTACAACTCAACCAAGTACTTGAATGATCTCGATCGGCTCAAGAAGTTTGCTTTGGGTTCTTGAAAGCAAATAATAGCTGGTCCAAAAGGAAGAACAATAGTTACAATAGTTCCTTTTTTTTTTTTTCATAACATAGAACTTTCACTCTTGCTGTTGCAAGGTTTTTGAAATCCCCATGGCTATAGAATCATACAACAATACTGTTTTGATTGGCATTTGAAGGCATTATTTTTACATCCTTATGTACAAACTTCAAATTCCATGCAAAACAGTATCATGTGAGATTATTTCCATGGGTGCCTGTAACATTGCTTCCAAGATCCTGCATTGTAATGACAGATATGACTCTTTCCCTTTATAGCTTTCTGCAAAATTCGAGATTAGAGATATTCTACTCATAAAAAAAGGGACGTGAATTTATGAGAATGAGAAGATTTATTTCATTTTATAGTTTAATTAATAAGAGAGAGTGAGTTTATTGGAATGAAAATCTCTATATAGTTTCTGTACTTATTAAAACCATTGCATTCCAGGCAGTTAAGGCAACAGTTGTGAATTGTATCTGGGTAAAAAAAAAGAAAAAAGAAAAATGAAAAAGGCTATTGTATCCTGACCCTGCTTTCTGGACCATTTGAAGGGATTTGAACTTAAAATGTGAATTCAGGATTTCTTGTATGCAGACAGGGTGTTCCTTTCTATGCGGAGGGAGTGTTCCTGCAGAAGGTAAGTCCATGCTGTCCAAGAAAAAACTGAATTCCATTAATTTATTGTTCAGAAAGAGAAAGAGGAAGATTTGCACAGATATGGAAATCATCCTATTCGTAGGTAAGTGCATCCCATCCAAGAAAATGAGATTGTAACTTACTTGGCATATTAGACTTCCAGGATTAACAAAAAAACAAAGGAGACAAATTCAGCACAGAAGCCAATAAGTTTCACAGAAATAGGTCTGGCCTAACACACACGGGGGCTGTAAAGAACTATAGAATTAAATGGGGGCAGGCCTTAGTCATTTGTTTACATCTATTTTATTTTTATTTTTTTAATAAAAATTTTACATTATAAAATTTTTGTATATTAAAATATATATATATATATATATATATATACTAAATTACATCTAGTAATTCCTTTCTTTTAAACGTTCCAATTTAAATATTAAATATTAGGAAAAACTTTAAGATTGCTTCAGGGTGCAGTAGTTTATTAAAAATGAAGAACAATTTCATGATTTTTTAATTTTTAATTTTCTATTTAATTAGGCCTTGAATATATATTTTTATATGAAGTCTCCATCGTCTAACGAATGGGGGATCCCAGATTGGATCAAACCAAAGTCTTACTTTTTCCCAATTGGGTTTGCATCTTTGGGTGATCCGAATGTAATCATCGTGCCATTTCCACTTTAAAGCAGATTATTATACATTTATCCACAAAACGTCACTTATAACACTCCCAATTAAACTTCAATTATTGCATTGAACTCAGGATTTCAGCGGCCACTTCAATTACCGCCAAGAAAAATAATAATCATAATAAAAAAAAAAGGGAAAATCTTTTCAAGAAAGACACATAGTTGGGTGCCTGGAGAAGGTGGAGATCGACACGTAGTCTAACCTTTTTCCTTCCCTCTTCTCTTTTTTCGTGCCTAATATATATATATATATCGATACTTTTTATATTTACCCATTTTATTTGTAGATATAATTTAATTATAATTTTATATTATATAAATTTATTTTATTATTTTTTTGAATAAATTTTACTTATTATATAATATAATTTTACAAGTAAATTATATTTTTTTAAAAAAAAAACAAAGATTTTATCTTTTTTGTTGGCAAATATTACGGTAAACAGAATCCCAATCAATCTATATGGAAGACAATAATCTAAGTGACGCAAATTTACACACAAATAAAAAATAAAAAATAAAAATAAAAATAAAAAACGTCTTATGGCGGGGGGCAATTAAAACATAAAACTTAAAAAATAAAGTAATATTATTTTGAGAGAAGCTAAAAAAAAAAAAACTTAACTTTAAAGAATAACAGAGAATTATATATATATATATATATATATATAAAAGTAAAAATAAAACAATCAATAAAAAAATTATTTTTACTCTCTGTTTTTTTTTCAAAAAAAAAAAATCTACCTAGTCATGCTGATTTTGTTTTCTGGGTTCGGCATCTTGCTTCGAGATATTCCTCTGTTACTTGTCGTAAAGTGATTCACGTCTCCTATTTTCCAAGCTGTATGTGAGTTACGTTTTTTTTGTCACCGTATCACAGAAGATGCCCGAACTAGTTTTGAATATTATTATCCATGACAAATAAGTACAGCATTTGTAATTACTTCTTTGGTATTTTATTTTAAATTTTTTATGACATATAAAATAATTTTAATAGAGAAAATTTTAGAAATTGAATTAGGAAGAGGTTTTATGTGAGTTTTTTTTTTATAATAATAAAAAATATTTCAAGTGATATATTTGATAAAAATTTAAATTATGATAAATATTAGTATTCAAAAGAATAATGTAGTCTTAAATCATTGTGATCTTAGTTTGATTAAATTGCAAGATTTTACCAGTGTGCTAGTTATGGTCCCCTGTAAAAGTGAAACATGAAAAAGATTAAAAACAAAAAAATTGATAATCAACTCCTTTTGTTTGAAAAGCTTTTTTTTTTTTTATTAGAGTGATTAATTAAAAATAAGCTACTTAATTATGATGTGGAATTTTACTTCTATATCTTCTTGTGTTATAATATATTGTGACCCTCCCATAAACTGTGGTCTGGGAAACTCGTGCGCATATTTTTAATTATATTTATTATAAAAAAAAATTGTCAAATAACTTCAAAGGACAAAATTGGCAGGTCAACTTAACGCAAAAACGAAAAAAAAAAAAAAAAGAGTTTTCTATTTTATATTTATTATTATTATTATTTATTTTTATAAATAATAATTAAAAAAAAAACAGACATTTCCAGCAACACGGAAACAAAAAACAAAAGCAAAGAACCGTCTCCTTCTTGTTCTCTCTCTTTCCCACGAAAGGTCAAAGCCACCGCTGAACCGAACTTCCTCTCTCTCTCTCTCTCTCTCTCTCTCTCTCCCTCTCTCTCTCTCTATACACCGGTTCAATTTCTCGCCGGCGTATTTTATCATCTGGCCGCTGTACGGTTCTTCTCGTTGATGCAATCGCCGATCGGTGGCCGACCGTGGCCTTAAGTTCTTATTCTTTTTTTTTTTCCGGTAACTCCCTCCCGGTGGCCGGCGATTGAGCCTTTTTATTTTTTTTTGAATTATATTATTATGAAGAATAGCGGTAAAACGAGTAACAATAGCAGTAAGAGCAGCAACCACAACACGAATGGTTTGATTCCAAATTCTTTGAAATTCATTTCTTCCTGCATTAAAACCGCCTCCTCTGGTGTCCGGTCGGCCACCGCCTCCATCTCCGGAGATAACCCTGACCATAAGGAACAGGTTCCCCTTTCTCTGCACTCTCCATTTTTCCTGAATAGTGGGTTTTTTTTTTTTTTGAATTTTTACTTTTGTTTGGTTGCTGAGAAAGTTGAAAGAAAGAGCAACAAAAATTCTCAATTTTCAATGGTTCTTGCTCATTCTAAGTTTCATGTACATGACTCACGAGGGTTTTTATTTGACTAAGTGACTCGGTTTCTTGATGGCTATTAATGTCAAGTTGATTGATTAAGTACCTTTCAGTTTCAGTTGTTTCTGTTTCATTTTTATTGGCTACCAAACATAGTTGTGATTAGTTTTCATTTAGTTAAGGTTGGTGTAAGGATATACATGAGGCTTGTAAGGGAGTGAACTAAGTCTTGGTTTTGAACTTATTATATGTTTTCTATGCTTTGACAGGACTTAGCAATCACATGCATATTGTTTGGAATCACTGCTGATTCTCAAACTATTGGCTTCTTATATGACTACTTATACAACTACTTGTGTAGTTACTTGTCATTGCTATAGTTGTAGGCATTCGAGCTAGCATTTACATTGCATTTGTTGGAAATTGACAGTCATGTTCAAATTGAGTCGGGTGTAAGCAGTTGTGTTGGGAAGAGATGGGTGAAAGAAGGTTTTATGGACAGACCAATAAAATTTGATGCTTAAAAAGGAGAGAAAAACTCACTTTATTTATTACATGTTGTGGTCTACTTTAGGTCTAAACTTTTGTTTGAATGTTTTGACGCCTTAGCTGTCCATGGCATAATTTTGTATTCACTTTTGTAAGGTGACAAGACTAATTTTCGTTGGTTTGGTGGAGCAGGTATTGTGGGCTTCTTTTGACAGGCTAGAGCTTAGTTCATCTTTATTCAAACATGTCCTCTTACTTGGGTATACCACTGGCTTTCAAGTCATTGATGTTGAAGACGCCTCTAATGTCACTGAAATTGTTTCAAGGCGAGACGACCCAGTTACATTCTTACAGATGCAGCCCTTCCCCACAAAGTCTGAGGGTCGTGAAGGTTTCAGAGCATCACATCCTTTGCTTTTGGTTGTTGCTTGTGATGAATCAAAGAGCTCAGGCCCAATACTTAATGGAAGAGATGGGTCGGTCAGAGATGGCCATAATGAATCCCAAACTGGAAATCTTGTCATCTCTCCCACTATTGTTCGATTTTACTCACTAAGATCTCATAGCTATGTTCATGTCCTCAGATTCCGTTCGACTGTTTATATGATTAGATGCAGTGCACGGATAGTCGCTGTGGGTCTTGCAACACAGGTAAGCATGATTTTTTTTTGGATTTTTTCATGCTAAAAGATCTTATAATCCTAGTAAATTTTTGTGTGGGGTAGGTTTTTGTACAGTGAACAGTTTCTTTCAGAACCATATTTGTATGTTTATGCACCGCAACTACTAGTTATTTAAAACTTCTAGTTGAGGAAACTTTCTTATTATCTGGTGCAAATTGCCTAGTTAGTGTGGCCAAAATAGAAAATTTAGCTTAAAAGGTAAAATTAGTTGATATCTTTCTTTGTATTATGCTGGCAGATATACTGCTTTGATGCGCTCACTCTTGAGAACAAATTCAGTGTCCTCACCTATCCTGTCCCCCAGTTGGGAGGTCAAGGATTGATTGGGGTCAACATCGGCTATGGTCCAATGGCTGTGGGTCCCAGATGGCTAGCTTATGCTTCTGACAACCCCTTAGTGTCAAATACAGGTCGCTTAAGTCCACAAAGCCTTACTCCTCCTCTGGGCATCAGTCCATCAACTTCACCAGGCAATGGGAGTTTGGTGGCTCGATATGCCATGGAATCTAGTAAGCAATTAGCTGCTGGGCTAATAAATTTGGGAGACATGGGATACAAGACTTTGTCCAGATATTATCAAGATCTTATCCCTGATGGTTCTGGTTCACCTGTATCTTCAAATCCAAACTGGAAACTTGGTCGTAGTGCAGCTCATTCAGCAGAAACAGATACCGCTGGAATGGTTAGTTTTAACAAATTGAGAACTGCAATTAGTTGTAGCTTAAAGATCACATGACTGGTAATTCAGACCAGTCATTATCTTGGTTTACTTTGTGCTTTTTGGGCATGTGATCGCACAGTCAAATTTGACTTTGCAGAAAAGACTTTTCTGAGATTCTTAATATTGCTTGGCAATGTGACTTTGTTTCTGATGATGTTAATTGAAGTACCTTCTGCTGGCAGTCAATCATTATTCAAAATTTTCTCATTTAAGCGATCTATTGCAGGTTGTTGTCAAAGATTTTGTTTCCAGAACTGTTTTATCACAATTTAGAGCACATACCAGTCCAATTTCTGCTCTATGTTTTGATCCAAGTGGGACTCTCCTGGTAACTGCCTCCATTCATGGGAACAACATAAATATATTTCGGATTATGCCATCATACTGTCAAGGTGGATCGGACAAAAGGAGCCATGACTGGGGCTCCTCCCATGTGCACCTGTACAAGCTCCATCGTGGCTTTACATCAGCAGTAGGTCCCTCCTTTTTGTTTCCTAAAGATATGTTGCTTTTTGTATCTTCATGAGGAGCATTTTTCTCTTATGTTTATTTTCCAGGTAATACAAGACATTTGCTTCAGTCATTATAGTCAGTGGATTGCCATTGTTACTTCCAGGGGCACTTGCCATATATTTGTGCTTTCCCCCTTTGGTGGTGAAAATGTTCTTCAAATACAGAATTCCCAAGCAGATGGGCCTACCCTTGTTCCAGTTCTATCTTTACCATGGTGGTCTAGTTCATCATTCCTAGCAAACCAACAATCATTTTCTTCATCACCACCATCACCTGTTACCCTTTCTGTGGTGAGCAGAATAAAAAATAGCAACTCTGGTTGGCTCAACACAGTAAGTAATGCTGCATCTACCGCAGCAGGAAAGGTCCCAGCTCCATCTGGTGCTATTGCCACAGTTTTCCACAGCAGTGTGCCACAGGATTTGGAACCTACTCATCTGAAAAAAATTAATTCTTTAGAGCATCTATTAGTTTATGCCCCTTCTGGCCATGTAGTGCAATATAAATTGCTTTATTCGTTGGGAGTAGAGCCAAGTGAAATTGTTTCGGTGATTGGGCCAGGTTCCTCAGTTCAGAGGCAGGATGAGGAATTACGAGTTAATGTTGAACACGTCCAATGGTGGGATGTTTGCAGAAGAGTAGATTGGCCAGAAAGAGAAGAATGTGTTTCTGGAATTACTTTCAATAGACGAAAAGCTGCAGAGGTTACAATGGATGCTTCTGAATGTGAAGATGACAATATTGGGCACACAAAGTCCCTAAAGTTCAATGAACCATCTCACTTCTATCTCTCCAATGCTGAAGTGCAGATGAGCTCTTGGCGGATGCCACTCTGGCAGAAATCCAAGGTACCTGGGCTGATATATTTGTTTATGCTCTTGGAGGATGCTTTTGCTTATCATGCTTAAACTTTATCTATGGTTGGTTCATTTATTTTTTAGATGTACTTCCATGAGTTGAGTCACTTTGGGACTACTGAAAAAATTGACACTGAAGATCATACTGGCGGAGAGATTGAAATAGAAAAAGTCCCTGTTCACGAGCTTGAGATCAAGCAGAAGGATTTGTTGCCTATTTTTGACCATTTTCATAGGGCAACCCCCAATTGGATTGATAGGTATAATGTCCTCAGCTTTATCCCTGCTTCCTGGCACTTCTTTAGTCCTTTTAGCTTAGCAGTGTTATTAGACTTGGAATATTTTCTATAGAATGGCATGTTTTCCCAATTATATCTGAAATATTTTGTTCAAATTTTACTTTGCAGTAAGGTCACACTGAAGCATGGGTTCTTGCTAGTGAAATGTGCAGTTGTAATTTAGAACTTAAAGTCATTATCTATAATATTTTTGGTCTTTAACCTTAGTTTACCAAAACAGTAAATGCTTCCTTAACAGAATTTTGAAAAGGGAATAAAGAGGTATGCTTATATTCTTGTTACAATTCTAACCCTTGGCAATTGACAGCCTCTTGATAGACAGGTATGATTATGTGCTGTTAGTCCTGTTTTGCTTAAGGAACTCCTCATGGCAGGGGCGGTAACAGGTGTTAGGATTAGTGGCATCTGGGTCCAACTTTTTACAAACAGTATGAAGGGTAAACAATCTAAATGTCTCAAACTGGGTCCATAGTGATCAAGGATTGGGAGTTATTTACCCCTTAACACTTGATTTATATTTATGGAAGAGGACCAAGAAGAGAAACAGAACTTCGTTGCTGAGTAATCATCTAGCACATAACACACCAAAATGCGCCACACACCCTTTTAACTCAGTTATTTCTTTTGAAGTTGATATTACTTCTATACGATTATGCTTGTCACAATGCAACCATAATCCTTCTCTTACTTGTTTGGCTTCTTGTGACCAACCATTACCCAGTATGCATGGTATAGGGCATTTTAAGGTAAACTTTTGATGGTCAGTGTGGGCAGATAATTTGAAATATCGATTTCAATGGTGCTGCCAAAATGCCTATCATTGTCATCCTCCTCAGGATTGAGATCAATTTGCTGCTCTGTGCAGGGGTTTAGCTGGGGAAAGGTATTCAACGTCTTCTTTTGGTTCTTATGGAGTTAAGGAATCAGAAAGTGGTGTCATTTCTCAATCTAAGTCAGTTTCATCATGCTCAGTTACAAACTCAGGTGGAGGCATGATGATACTCCGAATATTTATAGTTTTTGTGGAATTTATCTGACTCACATTGCTCGTGGTACTTTTACCAGGATTTCTGCCAAATGTCTGTCAGCCCACTCTGCAATCCAGTAATTGTAATGCTGTGGAAGGCAGGATTTCTGTTTTGCCATTACCTATCCTATATCAGAGCTCAATTAAAGAAAATGGCGATTCACATTCATTTGAACAATCCCAAATTGGCATTTCTCCTGTTGTGGATAGCAATTTCATGAATTGTACTTTAACTTTGGCAAATGGTGCACTTTCAAACGGAAGAACCACTGCAGAAGTTCGGTCATCAAACAGGGACGTGAACAGTGGAGCTTCAAACACAATTTATAATTGTTCTGATTTGAGTATGAACATTGTGGATGGTGGGCCAGTGAATGAGTATCCGGATTTTGAACAATTTTTCAAAGAGGGTTACTGTAAAGCATCAGACTTGAAAGAATGCCATCAATCAGCAGAAGGTGTCCCCGGTAACATCAGTCCTTGTGATGTCACAAAATCTGAGGAATATGGTGACAGTGATGACATGCTTGGAGGTGTTTTTGCTTTCTCTGAAGAAGGTAGGAATTTGGGTGAACCATTTAAACTGTTATGTTCTGTAGAGACATGATTGCCTGAGTGCCGTCTAAGGAAATTGATTCTATTTAATGATTTGACAACCTTCTTTTTCTTTTGATTAGATATGGAGAGTCACATTATTTTTAGAATGGAGGGTCTCATAATTCGTCATAGTCTTGTATATGGATGAAAGAGATTCTTAAAGAATGTTAAGGCCATGTTAAAGCACATCCAATAAATTGTTAAATTGTGCCTTGCGCAGGAAGCTTACAAGGGATCTTGTAGAAAATTGGGATAAGTTGCATCGAAATGACTTTTTAGGTGTTACCTAGGTTACTATTCCAAGGTACCTTTACCTATAAAATAGTTGGTTTTCACATATCTTTTTGTTGCCTCTGTGGTACTTTTATTTTCTTGTGACTTATTGATCTATTACATTATTTTGTTGTGTGCTGATGGTATTGGAAACTTTCTGAGTTATTTATGCACAAAGAGAAGACATGTAGCATATTTCTTTGAAGATTGATTGGGTTCATTGCTATATATGACACTAGAATCCTTTTGTTGTGTCTTATTTTATGGCTTGCAGGTTGATGTCTGCCAACTGTCTTCCTGTTTTCAAGCAATGGCTGATCATGCCACCTTCCCTTGGCTTCTGTTTTACCGTGCAAATTTAGTGAGGGCACAATTGCTGTTGGTTGAGGGTAATTGTCATTCAACAATGCATATGCTACTGACTGATTGATACAAAAGAGAAATCTTAGCAGAACATATCTTTCCTGGTGAATAGCCAGCCTTCTACACTTCTAGTTCACTTGTACATGTTGTAAAAAAACGATATAGATTATACAATTGATTTGTGTGGAAAGGTCCTTTCTGTACTGTGTAACATTGTTTCATTCTTCAAAGAAAATAGAAAATTTTTATAATAAAAGGAAAATTTCGAATGCATTGTTCTTGTTCTTTTGTGAATTCAGGTTATATGGAAGATGATGATGCATCTGCACCTCCTCTCAAAATTTAATCCTCAATAGCAATGATGAAGACACTTTTTTCACCACTATTGACTGATGGAACGTAGAGATTCTTTTGTCAGAGTAGACTTGTGTTCCATCCGGATGTGGAATTGTGTTTGTACTGGCAAATTTTGTGTCTTGTGGGAAAACGGTTAAAAAATCATGTAGTTCTCTTGCATTGCCTCGCGTAGGGCTTTACGAGCTTGTGAGGTTTGTGCCCATTAGATCTCTAGAAGACGCAACTTGTACAAGGCGCTGATGGGATAAATGCAGAAATTTACAGTCTCTGTGTCCATTGAACTAATTAGTTCTTTAACATGAGTAAATCAGTTTAAGTGACAGTTATTCGTATGGTAAATGTTGAATGACAATGTTTGTCAGGTTGTTGCGGCCGAAGCTTTTCTGTCCTGTTGAAGAATGGTAGGATGTGTGTTTAACTCCAGCACTCAAGTGAGGTCCAGAGAGAAAAAAAAAAAGTTCAAAAAGCAAGCTGGCTGCAGATTGTATTTCTCAATACTGTCAACAGCTACATATTTAATCTGGGTGCTCGTCCTTGAAAGTAGGCTTCCGCGAGAGACTGTTAACATTGACATGTCTGCAATCTAACAGAATGGAATGTTCATGTGTCCTAGATTTTTTTGTCAAACTAACTCCTAAAAACTTGTCACTGTGGTCGGTAAACACTGTACGATTAGCCTTTTGGCTTGATTCCCATTTAAAGTTTTTAAGTTTGAATCACTAAACAAAGCTTTGAGAGTTTGTGCGAACAACAGAGTACAAACAATAGTCACAACACATGCGAACAACAAGCACAACACATGTGAACAACAGGCACAACTCATGCAAACATTATTAACAACACACACAAATAGCAGCAAACAGACATGACAACATATAATAACACACACAAATAGCAGCAAACAGACATGACAACATATAGGGACAATAGTGCGTATGAACAACATTAATAGTACGTATGGATAACAACAAACAATATTAGCAGTGCGCACAAACAATAGCAACAGTGTATGAAAACAATATTAGCAGTGTGCACGGATAGCAACGACAACGCCTACAGATAGTATTAACATAATGTCGAGGTAACACCGACAACAAATGAAACAACACTAGCAACAAAAAATGGAGAACAAAGGTTCGAGAGACCATCTTTTCCAAACGCATATGACATCATGTAAAAGCTTTCTTAAAAAAATGTTTTAATAAATAATATTATATAATAAATAAAAAAATTTCATAATATTTATAAGTTGTCTATTGTGATCATAAGTTTCAATATCTATTGACTTCACAGAGAACCGTTCTATTTTGTCGAAGAAAAAAGAAAACCAGAAGCTTCCGCCCCCAAAATTTAAATACTCGTCAGCGCCCTCCACAAGAATTGTCTTGGAAAACAAAACCCTCTCTACGTATCTGCCGCCACAACCCGTATCTCCCAATATCATTTCTCCACCACAAAAACCCTAATCTTGAATCCCCAAATCTCTTCACCACAACCAAAAGAATGACCAAAAAGAAACTGACCCACAAAACTCGAGCTCCCAAAGAAGAAAACCCACAAGAAAAACCCAGGACCCAAGACCTGGCAACCAATCAGCAACCCTCCATGGAGGACCCGAAAGAAAAGCTCCAAAATCTGAAATCCCTCAACTCTTTTCTGCTTAAAGAGACCTTTGAGCGCAGACAACAAGTGGAGTCTTTGCTCCAGGTCAAAGATTCTTTAGAGTCTGAGTTGACTCGGTGTTTTTCTGAGAAGACTGAGTTGGAGACTGAGTTGAGTTGCTTGAATGATGAGAAAGTGAGTTTGGGAGTAGAAAAGGGAGTTTTTTCTGTGTTTATTGAGAGCCAGGTTGCTGAAATGGGTTTTGCTGTTGATGGGTTGGTTAGAGAGAATACAGAGAAAGGGACTGAGATTGGGTTCTTGAAGAGTGAAGTTAATAGGTTGTTGATGAATCTTGAAAAGGAGAGAAAAGCCTTTAGCCTGGTTTGCGAGGAGAGGGATGTTTTTAGGATGGATTTTGACTACTTGTTCCACGAGGCAAATGAGTTGAGAGAAAGATTGATTAGAGTGGAGGAAAAAGAGAGGATAAATGAGGAGGAGTTTGTAAAATTGGAGAGAATGAACCATTTGTTGATTGAGAAAAAGAATTATTTGGAGAGCAAAATTGAGGAGCTATCGAGACTGAGGAACTTGGCTGAGACGAACTTGGTGGAGAGATTTGAAGAAAATGAAAAATTAAAGGAGCAGTATAAGGGGATTGTGAGGGAGAAGACTGCAATTGAAATTGAGAGAAATGAGCAGAAGGTGAAGCTTAGTGAGTTGGAGAAAGGAATGCAGGAATTTAATGGGATTGTATCCAGATTGCAAAGGGAGGAGAGAGTTTTGAGGGAACAAATTTTGGAGTTGGAAAAGAGTTGTGTTGAGGCAGCAGCAAAGGAGATGGCAATGGCAGTGGAGATTGATGCTTTTAAGGGAGAGAGCAGGGAAAAGGAAAAAGCTATTTTTACTTTAATGAAGGACAAGGATTCGAGAGAGAGTTATATAAGGATGCATAATATTGAAATGATGGACAAAGATGAGTTGATTAAGAAATTGTTGAGAGAGAAGAATGAGATAGTGGGGATGAAAGCTGGTAAGGAGAGAGAAATTGCTGAGCTGCATGAGGAGATAAGTAGATTAATGGATTTAGAGCTTGTAATGAAAGAATCCATTAAAAGACAAGAAGATAAGAACAGGGAACTCCAATCGGAAGTTAGCCATAGCAGAGATGCTTTGGAGCGAGTGCAGCTAGAGAGGGACTATGCTTTGAAGGATTTGGACGAGGAAAAGATGACTAGTGTGAACTTGAAGATAAGGCTACAGGAAATAAAGACAAGGAGTGAAATGCAAAGAAAACTTGGTTTATTGAGTGAGGAAAAAGAATCAGTGGAAAATAATTTATTGGATGTGCAAAAAGAGATTGAGAACTTGAGGACTAGAATAGAATCAGCCCACTTTAACTCAGAAAGAGAATTGAAAATGTTGAAGAGCACTGTAGAATTGGTTGGTCAATTTGGTGGTGTAAAGGA
The DNA here is from genome assembly GCA_021464305.1 of Kandelia obovata. Taxonomy (NCBI): domain Eukaryota; kingdom Viridiplantae; phylum Streptophyta; class Magnoliopsida; order Malpighiales; family Rhizophoraceae; genus Kandelia; species Kandelia obovata. Next base: position 4,959,962 of record CM038472.1, read on the forward strand.
AGGAGTGTTCATCCCTGAAAGGAAGCTTGGCTATGAAATTGATCCATATGCCGCAGAGCTTGAAATTATTGAAAATGCTTTTAGAAACAAGGAAACAATCGTTGTGGAGATGAAGCAGCAAGTGGAACTTCTGCAGGATTCTGTGGCAAAGGCACGTAAACAGAACAATTTTTGGAGCATGGTTACTTCGGCAACAACAATTGTTGCTGCGGCATTCCTTGCATATGTTGCCAAAGTGCGTTGATCAGTTCACTTTATTGTCAGTTTTAACTGTTTTGTAATTTGAAAAAATTGGAATCAAGTTCAACTCGAGGGAAAGAATGTTGTCACTTGGTAGAATTTTAACTTTGACTTGGATAATAATGTTTCTTAAATTGAGGATTAAACATCAAAAAGTGGTACTTCACTTTTTTAGCTCGCATTTCTTTGTTTATGTGCAGGAATTTGAAATCCTTTTGTTGCAGCATTACGCATTCACACACCATGACTTGCTAACTTTCTACTTATATCTACTTCAATTAATAGAAAAGATGCATCCTCTTAAACTAAATATTGACATCACAATCCTTTGATTTTTTTTTTTTTAAAATTTTTTTGAATATAGAAACTTGTTAGATGTTAGAGGGGAAGGGGGTTGACAGGTCCAAAATCACTGCAAGAAGTACAATGCACTCCAACCAAATTCACATTTTTTGTAGGTATTTTTTTGAGGGAGGTGAAAGTCAAAACTCCCAGCATCTCCCCAAACCCAAGGCAGTCATACAATCCTTTGAATTGGATAATTAGCTTCGGCCTATTCTACGTCCATTTTGATTATTGGTGTGGTTATACGTCTTCCTCTTTGTATGGTTTCAATTTTACTGGATGTCCATGGAGGGACTGGTTATATATCTTCTTGTTATAGGAATCAGGATGCTATGCTTATACAGCATCTTATAGTCGATATACCCTGATTTGGGCACGGCTTTATACTCTATAATAATCATTGCAACCTTAGTTTGTCACCAGCGAGCATTGTTGGGGTTTTTCTTTTTTTGAACAGCAAGAAAATTGGCACTTGGAAATGAGCCTATAAATAAAATTGATCGTGTTGTATCCTTTGCATGTTATAGTCCTTTAGTATTCATGCCTATTTTGCAAATTGAGAGCACAAGGACGAGATGAATAGCTCATTTAAGAAAATGCTGTTTTCTATCAAATTGGAAAACTTAACATGTAATAGGATTGAAAATCTAGATTGCACTTATCTCAAATATTCATGTCTTAAATTTCTTATCGGTATATTGGTTATATTAAGATATCGGAGAAAACAAATGAAAGACTGTAGAGGAGTGGCGAATGTGTATCCATCCAGGTTCAGCCAGCTAAGGGTTATTATTATGAATTGGGATGTTACGATACTGTCCTTAGATACTTAGGATATTAGTTCATGATATCATATTTTCTTTTACCAATTTTCTTATTTTATTTCTCACTGTGAAAGGCAATTTAGCACAGACAACTTTCGTGCTGTCTGGTTGTAGCATACAATAATGCATATTGTCAAGTCTTTCCCGCTATGTTTTAAATGAAATGGGAATCACGCTCTAGTGGAACAATGTAATGCAGGTTTTGCAAACAACTTCATATATATATATATATATATATATATATACACACCAATGTATTGTTATACAGGATCACAACAACATGGATTTTCCATGTTCTAAAATTAGGTTATATCACATTAGCTTGGCAACAAGCTTGACAAATCAGCCACCAAACATATGGATGCGTGACAAAACACATCTCAAACCAGCTAAATGCTGAACCACAGATCTGCATCCATGACAAAGTATAGTGGTTCCTAAACTGAGCAGAGTCAGCAACCAGTTCAGTAGAACCCAATAATCCTGATAACTAAAACAGAAATTAGTAACTACACAATCTTATAAACAAGCAAACAACTCTTAATCTCCTCCGAGTGGAATGTCAAGCTTCAGTCACGTATGGCTGCCAATCCTTAAGTTTAAGTCTAGTAATGGTTAGAACTCACAAATTTACTTATCTCATCCATAACAGTGTGGAAATGATTGTTATTAGGTAACAAGTAGAACCCTATGGTTGCTTGCTCCAAATACAGAAGCTTTGCATCTTGCCCAGCCTTCTTTAACCCTTCAAAATAAGCCACTTGCCAATCCTGAATAAGATCCAAGCCCGCCACCATGACAAGACTCTTAGGGAACTTCACTCCTTCAAGGCTTTTCCCCCTTGGACCAAATGGATTACAAGCTGGATGGTCCCTATCCTCTCCCTCAGGGAGAAAAGCTCTCCAATACCAGTCCCTGACCTGAATACTCACAAAATATTTACCATCAAGTCGCTTTTCTGACTCTGTTCTCTCTTGTCCACCAAACATAGGGTTGAGCAGTATGTTCCCCAATACTCGAACTCCAGATTCCACCGCTCTTAAAGCAACATGGTGCACAATATTACCACCAGAGCTATCACCTGACAAGTATATATGAACCTTTGAATCCTTACTCTCAAGCCATGTTTGTGAGTTGACCCAGTTAAGTGCTGCCCAGCCATCATCATAAGCACATGGGTAGCGATTTTCAGGTGCACGCCTATAATTCACAGAGACCACCACAGCCTTACAAATGCTCACTAGTCGGCGACATAGAGTATCATATATAGCACTGTTTGCAGAGGAGTGGGCAAAGCTTCCCCCATGAAAGAAAATTATGACAGGGACAACCTCAGAGTCCACAGGCTTTGCAAGCTCAATGATATTTGGTTGAGGTCCTTCACCCTTAGTCGGCTGATATATGCGGCAAAGAAGGTTAGTCCCACGATCAATGATAACATCAAATGAGAAGACCCCATCAACTGGCTTTGCATTGGCAGAAACTTTTCGGTCCAGGAATTCATCCAGGTGGCGATTGAAAGTGCCATCAGGACGGCGAAGGAGATTGTAAGCCAACTTGAAATTGGATATGAGGACCCATGTGTTCAATGGAACCACCATCTGCAGAAAAGGGAAGAGGAAAGTTATAAACTTTGAAGCAACCAAATAACGTTGATTTGAGATCTTTGCATGGATTTGCAGTAATTGTTCAAGACATCGACTTTTAAAACAAAACCCACATAGCATGTCAAGTAATAGATTACCGATATTTAAATGAAGCCATCCAAATTAAAGAGATCCAAAGCCAAAACCCAAATGAGCAAATTTTAATTTTTTGATTTATAAGTAAAAAATCCCATAATAAAAAATCAGAAAACCAGCCAATTTCATGATCACAAGATCCAGTCACGCTTCTAAATCCCTTCCAAAAAAACAACTAAAAGCTTCCACTTTAGACAAAAGACACAAATGGAAAACCCAAAATCCAAACTACACCTAATCCATAAGAGAAAGATAAAGCGCAAAACTCAGTTGACTAAATCCACTTAAATCAGCAAAGCACAAACCTGATCAAATATGACTCCTAATCCAAACTAAAACCAGCCGATTATCAACTTTCAAGCACTCAATTCCAAACATTAACTCCACAAAAAGGCCAAAACAGACACATTAAACATCTCTGTATAAGATCATCAAACCAGTCCTACATAAAATTTTTTTTAAAAAAAAAAGAAAGAAAGAAGAACAAACAAAGAGAAAAAGCTCTACCTTGCTTTCGATCAGGTTAACTTCATTACCCCCGGCCATGATAACCAAACCTTATCCAAAACGAAAAAGCTGATAGCTTCAACAAAGATCCTTTTAAGGCAACCCCACTTGGAAACTCGATTCACATGTTCAAAAGAAGCACAAAAGATGCGATCTTTATGAAGCTAAAGACCATTCCTTCGACTCATTATCGCAGACTCAGAGACCACAAAGCCTAAAAACCCAGAGGGTAACTCTTAATATTGCTAAAAACTAAATGTAAGTTTCTTGATTTCTGAAGAGGAGATCGATCAAACGATAACAATAAATAGGTAAATGTCACCCAATAAAAACTCGCGGACAGAGGAGAGAAAGCAGAAGGAAATGGCCGAATGTGTGTGGAGGAGTGAAGGATAAGGAGGTGGCGTAGTCTAGCCAGTGTCAAAAAGAAAATGCTAGAGTTGCGCTGTGACAAGAGAGACGACAAAGTAAACGGCCGAAAGATTTCTGTGGACTGGGACCCAGTGATGTAAAATTTAACTGTACTTTAAAATCAACATTTTTTTTTTCCTTTTCTCTTATATATATATATATATTATTTTTACTGTAATAAACAGGGAATTCAATTCAGCGTAAGAAATGAATTATCCAAAAACAAAAAGGGGCTATGGTGAATTAAATGAGTTCGTCTCAGACGAGCCTTTATTTCCTTGTCTTTATGCAGTTATTTAAAATGAATTATCCTTCAAAAAAAAAAAAAAGAGAGAATAAAAATTTTAAAAATAATGGGAATAGAAAGAAACAAAAGCTTCCATGCGTGCTGCAAGCTCCCAATGCACGTGAGGGCAAACGGGGTCCGTCCCAAAGCCCTTTTTGCCGTCCTTACGTAGTTTGAAAGTCCTGGAGGGTCCCCAATTGGAGGTGGGGGTCTATTCATAGCTTGTTTTGTTCATATCTCCATAAAAAAAATAAATTTAATAAATATCAAGCCTTTTACGTTTTTTGTTTTTTAGATATTTTATCATTTTATATGCAATTTAGTTCCAAGATAATGTGAACATTTTTTTTATTATTTAAATAAAATAAAAAAACATGATTTTTAACTATTAATAGGCTATTTGTTCGTGTGGGTCGATGATGGGAAGGATGGTTAACTTTGTGACGAAAGGATGTGTTTATCATCATCATTGTCATTACCATAGTAAGTCGATTTAGACTAAAGATGTGTTGTAGGATGTTATGTACGATATCTCGCTTGTTCCGATGGATCCATCAAGATTCTAAATACACACGAGAAGAAATGTTGAGACATTACTTCTCCATATCTCAAATTGTCCGCTTGAACTACTGTGAGATCTGTAGTATCAAAGATATGCTTTTGCATTTGTAGCGGTAGCCCTCTAACCAGCGCAATGGGCAACTTAGAAGTTGGATGCTAGTGCGATGAAATTTCATCTTTGGATATGAGAGTGAGGTATTTAGATTTATAAAATTATGCATTGTGTATTTTAATAAGTTATTTTTTTGAAAAAAAGAATAATAATCTTGTAACAAAATATTATCAAGATATATTCGATGTAATTTTAATATTTATTTTTAAATATTATAAAAAAAAGTATGTAAAAAATAAGTGATTACTAAATTTAATATAAAAAAATTTGATATGTTAGATAAAAATAAATAAATTTTATATATGTATCGTTATATATTTTATCGAGTTATCTTTTTTTTTAAAAAAAATATTAAAATTTATAAATTTAAGTATTATATATTTTAATAAGTTATATTATGAAGAAAGTATAATAATCTTATAACGAAGTATTATTAGAATTAAATTGATGTAATTTTGATATTTATTGTTAAATACTCTAAAAAAAAGTACTTATAAAGTTTTGAGATGATTACTAAATTTAATATAAAAAGATGTGATAAAATTATACATTAGATAAAAAAATTTAAAATTTTATAAATACATCACTTTATATTTTATGAGATTGTCTTTTTAAAAAATAATAATAATTTTTTTTCATATAATATGTGTAAATATTACATGTATACAGTTATTAATTTAAATTTAATTTATTTATTATTTTAAAAAATAAACATCGAGATGTATTTATTTTAAATTAATGAATACATAAAATTTTATGTAAATTTAATAAATTTTTAAGTGATTAATTTTTTTATAAAAAAATTTAAAAAAGAAACGAATAATTTTCAGAATTAGTATTATTCAACGAGTGAAATGATCAATAAACATAGAATGCAATTTTTCATTAAAAAAATATTTTTTTAAGTATAAAAAGAGTTTGTTATGATTTATCCCCTATTCAAATTTTCTTTCAAAAGCGCAGGGACAAATTCCAGAGACACAACATGACATCCACGTAACAAGCAGGGGCCGGTTATCCCCCAGATGGTCCCATTCCGAACGGCAAATCTAAAATGCCCCAAAAGAGCAAACCGAGTGCAAACTGCATCTCCTGCCAATTTTTTTAACCCAAGTCAGGTGTAGGGAATTAGGGACCCACGAAAACCATATGATCCATTCCTCTTACCCACGCGTGGAGTACTCCTAGCCGTTCATCACAAACTTGATTGCGGTGAATTGTATATGGGACCCCAACAAGAGAAAAAAGAAAGGGGAAGCCCCCCCCCCCCCCGAGCTACAAAAAGGGAGGAATTTTTGTGCGTCTGATCTAACGTTCATTTATTTTGACGGGGGAAAGAAATGTAATGGGGGGTTCGATATTTGCAGAAGGGAAAAAGTACCTGAGTCCTTGCATTGCACGACAATTTTACAGTAGTTGTAGAAAGCTACCCACTTTTTTTTCTGCAAAACTCTTGCACAAAGTCTGGTCATGTCTACTGGCCAGCACTATTCCAATGTGGACCATTTTGGGTCAATCTTTGGTTAGTGTGTAGGATTCAAGTGTTAAGCCAAAGGGGGAATAACGAAATTAAACTACCTAGAACACTAAATATGTTGAAATTCTTCTATAACATTACAACTTACAAGTTGGATGTCTTGTGTTCTAAGATGCCTTAAAAGAATGTCTTGAGAAAAGAATTGGGGAACATTGTAGGCCTTGGATTTCACTAGGATCACCTGCTCTCTCTCTCTCTCCCTTTTTTTTTTTTTTTTTTTTTTTGGGGGGGGGGGGGGGGTGGGATTGTTCTTTTCCATGTATAAATGAATTTGGAAGCAAAGATTTGTTTTGTGAGTAACATTTTTTTTTTAGTGTTTTTTTTTTTTTAAAAAAAACTTTGTTTCACTCCTCACCCAAACATAACAATAAAAGAGCAAGAAAAAAGTAGGTACCGATCCATCCATGGGGGGCAAAATGAAAAATAAAATAAAAGTACACTGTAGGCAGTACCACTATGACCTATTCAATGTCTCCACTTCATGTGGCTATGTTATTGCCACGCCTTGTCATTCACTCCCATGCTAAAGAACCCTTTTGGCTCAGCTTCCATTTTACATATTTGAAATTTGAAAATGTGTTAAATATAAATAATTTTATTTTTTTTTGTAAAAAAAAATTATTTTTACTTACAACTTTAATTTATAACAGAAATAAAATAACACTTTGGTAATATCAAGCTGATCGTTCATTTAACCTTTCATAATTACAAATTATCACTATACCATGCCATTTTATCCAGTTTTCACATATTTGGGGTCCATGAGCTAAACAAAGCAACTTTTAATCTCAAGTCACCATCCATGAAATTCACTGTGATTTGGGGGTGAGTGGGCGCGTGGGGATGGGGCTTTACCATTGTCAATGAAGCCCGCAGTAGTCACCTATGAGTTTTGGAAGCATTGAGCGATGGGTCAACAATTGGAAACAGTTTTTGGATGGTTCTGGATGAGGATTTCCCTTTTTTTTTTTTTAAAAAAAAAAATTATTATTATTATTTTACATCTAAAAATTAACTAAACATAATTTCCATTATTTTATTAAATTAAAATTCGGTTCGATACCAGGACATAACACCTTTTTTAGTTTTTTTTTTTTTCTCAATTGGGCGGAGTTGAAGACAGAGAATATTTTATGAGTGAATTTAGAGTTTGAACATTAAACCTTATTTCAAGTAAATAATTCGATGACAATTACACATCAAAATTAAACTAAAAGATTAAAAATAAAAAAGGGGATCTTTTATAAGCTGAATTAAAGAAAGACAGTTGATATTGGAATTAAAAGAATTAACTATAAATTATTATTATTTTTTTGTATAATTTGAGTCCAAAATTTCAACTTAATTTGTAAGATTGTGTGTGTGCATCAAGTCTATGAGTCAGACCAATTCCTAGCCCCAGGTTAAAAGTATCACCTTCACTCGCTCTCAATTTCTAATGACTCTGATCCTTTACGCATGTGCATGTATGGACCGAAATTCAACACCTCATGCTTTCACGCGTTTGCTTTAATCTCTGTTGTCTTTTTGTGCAATTTTTGGATCTTCCTCACCCAACTACCTTCCCCATCTTTGTTAATTGTTGCCTCTCTCTCTCTCTCTTTCTCTCTCTGACACATGAACAGGTAGAGAGACAGTAGACATTAAGAAACCCAATGGAAAACAAGTAAAAGAAATTAAGGCCATTGGGTTGTTTTAATGGACTGGGTCTTGAATATCATTACAACTTAAACCTGCTCATCATTTTTATTTTTTATTTTTTGGGTCATTGAAACCTGTTATTTTACATACCTAAAGACATGGCCTTAGCCCATTGTTAGTGTTCTCTGAAAGAAGCATGAAACAAATTTGGTTTATTTGGTTGCATTTATCTCTTTAATTTGAATGCTTTTTTTTTTTTTTGCTTGAACATTTTAAAAAATAAATTTCATAAGAATATTAATTGTGTACTTATAGATAAAATTATCTATTAATATTTTAATTTAATTTCTTGCATAAAAATGACTCACTATTTAAATAATAATAATTTTTAACAGAATTTTCTCCAATCTAACAACAATTTTTAATTGTCTTTTAAGTCTTAGGGGGAATATTGTACTTAAAGATATATCAAATTATTGCTAAATTTTTATTTTAAGTGATTAATATGTCTTAACATTTAATAATTCAATTTTATAACAAAAGCTTTGTTTTTCTTATAATATTTGTAAAGATTAAGAATTAAATCTTACATTCTACTGTTAGATCTTGTGGCTCATAGCCATAGATTTTTTTATTTTTATTTCCATTTTGATGGTTTTGGAATAAGGATTAATGTCCAATAAGTGAATCCAAAAGTCCACATTACTCGGCTAAATAGTCAACATTGTGATTTTTACCGGTCAATATTGCGAAAGTCAGTGAATTTTGAACAACCGATGGTTGTCTACAGAACGACACCGTGTAGGCCTCACGCCCTTATACGGCACCGTAGAGCACTCGCAGAAATGCACTCAAGCCGCGCAAAAACCCAAAAATTACAAGCGAAAAACACAAAAACATTAAAAAACTTTCCCGCCGCAGGAGTCCAACGCGGCCACGTTGGCAATCCTCATGAATTCGTACGGACCAATCAGATCCCACCACTTCCTAGTGTATATATATATATATATATATAAGAAGCATCTCGAATTTTCTGTCACTCGTCAACAAAGTGCTTTTCAACTCCTCTTCTCTCTCGTTCAATCGGAATCTAGGGTTGGGGATTACCGATTACTTTTCCTTTTCTCATCTCCGTCTTCTTGAAAGAAATTAGTGAAGATGAGTTCAAAAGAAGGAACCACCAAGGGCGGAAGAGGGAAGCCGAAGGCCTCCAAGGCGGTGTCGCGGTCGCAGAAGGCCGGGCTTCAGTTTCCGGTCGGAAGGATCGCGAGGTTTCTTAAGGCCGGAAAGTATGCCGAGCGAGTTGGCGCCGGTGCCCCTGTTTATCTCTCTGCTGTCCTCGAGTATCTCGCCGCTGAGGTCTACTTTCCTCTTTGTTTTTTGCCCTTTTCGGATTTGATTGGTGTTTAGTTTATGTATCTTTTAGGGTTTGGGCTATTTGGTTCAAGATTGAATTTTTCTTGATAAGTTTGGGGGGTTACTTGAGATTGAAATTGAAGAACATTAACATTTCTTCAGGATATTTTAGCTTTTGGGTTTCAATTTTTTTATATGTTTGCAATATCTCTCTTTAGTTGGTGTTTGTTTTAGATGAAAGTCTTCATTTTTTATCTGTTCATTTTTTTTTATATCATTTATCAATGAATTTCCCTTTAATTTTCGTGAGATATCACTTTTTTTTTTCCCTTTTGTTTTGCTGATGGGCATTTGATTTTAGGTGTTAGAGCTTGCTGGAAACGCAGCAAGAGACAACAAGAAGAATCGTATTGTGCCGAGGCATATCCAGCTTGCTGTGAGGAATGATGAGGAGCTAAGCAAGCTTCTTGGTTCTGTTACCATTGCTAATGGTGGCGTTCTGCCCAACATTCACCAGACTCTCCTTCCTAAGAAGACAGGGAAGGGCAAAGGAGATATTGGTTCTGCTTCTCAGGAGTTTTAGTTTGCCTTGTTTTCAAAGTTACTAGTTGTTTTAGGAAACTACAGTTGTAACATATCCCCTTTACTCTTGAACTTGAGAAGTTATGCCATCTTATTCAGTAAAAATAGCTTTTGGGTTAAACAATAAAAGTTTTTCAATTGCTTGATATTTTTTATCATATTTGCCTCTTTATCAACTGAATAGAATATGTTAAAAGGGTTTTAGTCATTGGTAAGATTCCCAATTTTGCAATGTTAACAATTTTGCACCAGATTGATGACCTTAAATCTTTGAGCAATTAGGTTGAGAAAACTTGAGGAAACTAATTTGCCATCCGTTGTAAGTTCTACTCTGTGATGAGCTTTATTCGCTTCACAATAACCATTAACATTGCTAATGCATAAAGAAGAAAATGTTGGTTACAGTCAAGAAGCTGGTTGTATGTTTTCTGAATGAAAGACTGGGAAAGTGCAGCGACCTAATAGACTCGCCATGAGAATGAGCATTTGCTTAATCTATATTTCTTTTCCACTGTAAGTGCAGATCATCTCATTTGCAGGTGAGTGTCTCATTGTGCAGAGGTTGATCTTATCAACATGAGAATGAAAGCCCTCTGAGTGTCCAAATGCCAAATTTTCAGTCACTAATCCTAGTGTGATGCATAGAGACTAATTGAACGTCTGCAAAAGGAACGGAATTAGTGGATGATTATCACACAGAATCACTATATTCATGCTGTGAAAAGATAGGGTAAATGTCCAGACTCCAGAGGTTCATGGCCTGATGGGGGGTAACAATTCGGTTGTTTTAGAAAAGTAAAGATTGTTCACAGGTCCAAACAGACACTTTGGTTTCAGATAAGGTTATATCTGATTTGTAATACTCCAGTTTTGGAGTGATTAATCATATGGCAAGGCCAAATCAAAACGCCGAATCATGCGTCTTGTTTCCTTCTCTTTCTTGGCTCGCTCCTCTGGTTGGTTCCCCCAAAATCTTTAAATCCGGTCCACAAAACGTTGTCGTTTTCTCTATTATTCTATTATCTTGCATGTGTGGCTGGCAATTCTTGCAATTAAATTGGAACCCAAAAGAGAACTGAGAAAAAAAAAAAAAAAAGAGGGCATGTTATTGAGTTCAAAGTTATGGGTTTTGTAATGGGGACGGTGGGGCATTACAACATAAGCTTACTTGCATATCCTAGGCAGACGGTTTGCTCTTTCCGGGTTGTTTGTTCATCAATTGGTGTGTCTAGAAAACAAGTGTTGGATCGAGTGGACAAAGAGCTAAGTAAGGGAGATGACAAGGCGGCACTTGCCCTTGTCAAGGATTTGCAAGGAAAGCCTGGCGGGCTTAGATGTTTTGGTGCTGTGAGGCAGGTTTGGTTCACGCTTACCCCTCCTCATTTTTGAAACTTTAATTTTTTGTTATTTATATGATTTTTTATGTAATTTACAGGTACCCCAGAGACTTTACACATTGGATGAACTGAAGTTAAATGGAATTGAGACAGCTTCCCTCTTGTCCCCAGTGGATGCCACTCTTGGCTCTATACAAAGAAACCTGCAGCTTGCTGCTTTTCTAGGTGGGCTTGCTGCTTGGAAGGCGTTTGAGTTTACCCCACAACAGATTCTGTATTTTTCTTTGGGATGGTTGTTTTTATGGACTTGGGACGCAGTAAGTTCTTTTTGCTTGTCCAATTGGTCTAAAGAATAACAAACCATCTATTTGTTTTTGATATGTTCTGGGCTGCAGCTTTAGAGCAATCTTATATCACTTTAATGATATATGCAATCGTGATTTCCTAGACATGAGAACAAATTTTTTGTTCTGCCCTCACAATCTATTTGAATGTGAATAACTGGTTTGCATTTTGTTTAGTCTGGATGTTTTCCCAAGTTTGAACCTTTGTCCTATTAGCATACCTCAATTTCTATTGAGCACTTCTCCTGGGCAAGCTCTGGGAATTTGGGGCAATACCATTGTTGTCAATAGTCTATTGTTTCTTGTTATCATGATTTTGTTCTATCAATTACAGTAGTCAAGAATGACAAGGTGCTTTCCATTGATGTGCTAATGTCTCACCAAATGAATTTTATAGATCTCTTTTGATGGAGGATTTGGTAGCTTGTTTCTTGACACAATTGGTCACAACTTCAGCCTGAAGTATCATAATAGGGTTATTCAGGTACGAAAGGAGTGCCTTTTCCCTCTCTCTCTCCCATGGCTCTACCTCATGTGTGCATACACACACTTTATAGCTCCTACATGAAGTACATATCCAGTTTTTGAAGCCATGTTATTGGTTGAGGTAGGGGCCTTGGGTTCGCAATGTGCATTCCTTTACTTTCTGGAATCATCAACTTGATGCTTCCCTGAAGGAGGGATGTGTGTATGTGTAACCTGTTCACACACTGATAAAAATGTTGATTATGGAACCTAATTTGGCTATCTCTTATCAACATCACATTCTTTGGATGCTTCTAATATGAAGAAGTGAAATTTTTCTGTTTCTCCCTTTTCCAAGTGCAGCATGAAGCTGGCCATTTCCTGGTTGCTTACTTGGTGGGCATTCTTCCAAGGGGTTACACATTGACCAGTTTGGAGGCTTTGCAAAAGGAAGGGTCTCTCAATGTACAAGCAGGGACTGCTTTTGTGGACTCTGAGTTCCTTGAAGAAGTACGGTGTTTTACTCTGTAACTCCTTATGGGATAATTCATGCTCAGTTTCAATTCTCTGCCGTTGCACTGTCATTTTGTCACTAGATAGTGGATTTTGTTTAGTCCTGCAGCATCCATTTGGTTGCTTAGTTGATTAATTAGCAGCTCTACCTGCCATACAGGTAAATGCAGGAAAAGTATCTGCTACGGTATGTTGTTGAAAATGACTTCAAATATTGCTGTAAAAAGACAGACACCCTCTTAGATGTGAGATAAATCCTCATATCTGGACTCTGGACTGTTTTTCTTAGATGCTGAACAGATTTTCATGTATCGCGCTAGCTGGTGTAGCAACTGAGTACCTTTTATATGGACGTGCAGAGGGAGGCCTTGCTGATATAAATAAGGTCCATCCAGTTCCATCTGCCAGTCATTATGTTGAGTCGAGACATTGCCATTGAAAATTATAATGCTTGTTTTGCAGTTGGATTTGCTACTAGAAGGCTTGGGCTTCACCCAGAGGAAGGCAGACTCTCAAGTCAGATGGTCCGTACTGAACACCATCCTAATGCTGCGTCGTCACAAAGGTGCTCGAGCTGAGCTTGCAGAGGCCATGTCCACAGGAAAATCTGTAGGAACTTGCATTGACATTATAGAAGATGGTATAAATGAAGCGGATGTCTAATTGCAAATGGTCTTCATGGTTGGTTGCTGGATACACCATCCTAATTGTGAGGATGGCTACAGCAAATTTTGTTGCTTCTTTGGATTGCCATGTTGTTGGAAGTTGTACATTAAGGCTTTAATTTAGATCACCATGCAAATTTTGTTGCTCACCATTCAATTTTGCAAAGATGATATTTCTACAGACAGGGATGTGTATACTTTTTTGATTTAGATCACAAAAAAAAAAACATCTTTTTTCTTTTTAAGATAACTTACCATTACCTTAGAAGCACTCTTTTATTTTTTGGGACATTTTCAGATTATAAAATCTTAATGATTTTTTTAATCTTTTCTTTTATTTATTAAAAGATTTATTAAACTATAAATTATATAATATAAATAATTTTTTAATTTTTATAAAGCCCATATTTTTTTATATTAAAATTCAAAAATTGAGTAAAAATTTAAATTTTAATTATTTGGTGTCAGAATTATGAAATCTTAAGGTGCAATATGATAATAATAATAATAATAATCCAATAGCATTGATAATACTGCCCTGTGGAGTTATCCAAAGTCAACCCACGAGAAAGTCAACTTCAAACTCGTCTCTTCCCATTGATAAAATCCAAGATCAAACATTCCCAATCTCTCTGTGTCTCTAAAAATGGCAGCACAGTGGGTTCTGATATGCCACGGCCTGGCCACCTTATTAGTGACGGTCGCAATTCTATGTGGTCAGTGGCCCATCTTCCGAGGCACCCCCATTGAGCGCCTCCATTATTTCATCACCTTTGGAGCCTACGATTGCCTCGTGTACCCTCTCTCTCTACATACATAATGGCATGTGGGTTTGTCTTCATAAGTTGTTTTCTTGTTTCCGGGCATTGATTCGTTGCTTTTGGTGTGGTTGAAGGCGATGCGTTGAGGCTGTTTTTGGTGACAGGGGCGCCAATTTCATATTTTCCATCGAGCATTTCTGTTGTAATCGGCCTAATCCTGTATTACAGGTATTTCTGTGTTGGTGGGTTTTGATTAATTGTAAAGATAAAAGTGGTTGCTTTTGCTTTTGTGTGTTTATGAAAGTATTACTTGTGTGCTTTGTTGGGTTGTGGATTTTTTTGAGCTTTTGGGATTGGAATTGAAAGAGTGGGGCTTATGTCTCTTAAAGGATTCGTTTTACTCAACGCTGTTTTAATTTAGGCGTTGAGGAAAAGAATAAACTTTAGGGTTTGAGTTAGATGAGTAAGCGAGGTATTACAGAAAATGGATTTTTAGGTGTTTTGCACAACACTTGGTTAAAGTTGTCAAAAGCAGAAAGAAAGAGAATTTTGTTTGATTTTCTCACGTAAGCTTTTGGTAAAAACTGTGTTCCATACTACTGATCCAATGTAGGAAGGTTTGAAATCCTCTTTTATGTCAGGAGAGCTATCTTAGACTATATTCTTTTCTGTTTTATTGCAGATTATATACCTGGCAATCATCGGAGGGACTTATTACTTCATTGCAAAATCATCATTTAGCTATATTCCTGGGTATTATCTAAGTGAAGTTCACAGGCATGTGCCTAGTAATGGATATTTCTCTGCAGCTGTGAGTTTGTTTATTTACTGTCATTTCATTTTCAACTTGATTATAGGTTCTAAATTCATGCAGATACACAAGCCTGCTTGGAGTTGGCATTGGTGTTGTATTGTTTCTATTGACTAGCTTCTCTGATCCGGGAACTGTGAAGGTTGATAACGTTTCAGAATATCTCTCTGCCTATCCCTATGATAATATCATGTATAAAGAGAAAGAGTGCTCTACTTGTAAAATTCCAAAGTGAGTTGTTCTTTGATTTGGCTGCTGAATTTATGTAAGCTTTTTATTTCCTTCCACTAAAATGAAACTTTTCCCTGCTCCAGACCTGCAAGGTCCAAGCACTGCAGTGTATGTGATCGCTGCGTGGCCCGTTTTGATCATCATTGCGGTTGGATGGTCTGTATTATATTTTTACCATTTTCTTTTACAGCTTTTGAACTGTGAATAGTTCTTGTGGTGTCTTTCTGAGGGTTAAACATTTTTAAGTTTTCTGCTTAAAGGTGTTTATTATTGCAGAATAATTGTATAGGAGAGAGAAATACTCGATACTTCTTGGCTTTCCTTTTGTGGTGAGTGCTACATGATTCATTGACAGGAAATATATTAGGTATATTTTTCTAAATTGCACCCAGTAACTAACTTTCTTTTGTTCTGCTCTGTCTGTGCCACCTATAATTTTCTTTTATGGTGGCATTGTCTTCTTAGAAGATAGGAGTTTTTCTTGCCCTATGATAGATTCACTTGTTCATTTGAAATTTCATCTGAGGTCCAATAGAGAATCTATGTTTTTATCATGTTGTTATATTTTCTGGCATTAATACGTGGTTATGGTTTTCCAGGCATTTCCTTCTTTGTGTATATGGAACAATTGGCCTTGGTCTGATTCTTGCTGGGCGATTGAAAGAATTAAAAGTCGTGTATATTCTAACAGGTGAAATGAGCCGTAAGTTAAGATTTTTGCTGAATCATTAATCTTCTAATGATGTAAACATGATATGCTATCCGTTCAATTTTCTTACTTGCAGTTTACTATGGTGTCGAAAATTCTTTTCGTGATTTGGCACCACATATTGCACAGGTTAGAATGAAAAAGGAATACTTATAATCCTTGCTGAATGTCATTACCTTATTCTGTTTTTTGGACTAATGGTTATTTGGTGTTTGCAGTGGCTTTTGGGCTCATATAACACTCAGTTACTTCTTATGGTGTTTCTGGCCATAGTTTCTCTATTATTGGTGGGATTCTTTGGGTACCATGCACATCTCTGCCTCACAAACATGACAACAAATGAGGTCTGCCCACACAGGCCCTGTTGTTAACATATTTTATATTGTCTCAATTATATATTTAGGCAGGATGTGAGAAATAATTAATATCATGGGTTGAGAACATTTTAGAAATCTTTGGCTAGTTCTCTCCTTGATGTTCCCAGAGGTCAAAATTACCAGGGTAACAAACAGTGAATAACAACTGAAGCTAGCATCAGTGAATGTTCCATTTGAATCTGGGGAAAAATGGTCCTCTTATATGGAAATCAACTGTCTAAGGGTGTTTTCTTTCTCTCAAGCTTGTTAACATTTGCATCACTAAATAATATTACATTGTCCATAACAATTGGATTTTGAGAAAAACATTTGAAAGAAAACTTTTTATTTCAGGGTGGCTTAATAATGCTAATTTTTTTATGTTGCAACCTGTAAAAGTAAAAATTTCCCTTTTTGGGGGAGGTGGAGAAAGGTGGTGGTTGGGGGAGGTCTTCAATTTGGGTTCAAATCCTGTTATGAATGCTGTAACTAATGGTGGAACTGTGGGGGCCACCAAATCTTGTAACCCTTAACTAATGTCACCCAAGAGATAGTATATGTTACATTAGTGAATGAGGGTTAACCTACGTGGCTGCATCTTTGGCTAAGTGGGTGGATAAGATTCTCTCGATTTCCTTCCTTTTGTTCTTTTGGTTAATATGATGCTGTCTTGTCAAGTATTATTTTTGCTAGTTAGTCCATTCCTGTGTTGCAGTGATTGTATCTTGCAATTGGGCTTCTACTGCAGCTGTACTACCTTCCCTCTTTCTCCCACCCAACCCCCCCTCCACCCTGACATGTTTTCTTGAGTTCCAGACTCACTCTGGTCTTTACCGAGAACCTGAAACTTTGCACAGGTTGCTCTTTTTCTTTTACATCCTTCCTATCCATTTTGCTCTGGCTTTACAGACCTTCAAGTGGCAAGAGTACATAAGCTTGCAAAAGAAGCTAAATGAAGCAAGGGCTAGCACTGCTGCATTGAAAGCAAGTGTGAGTGGGTTGAGCAGTGAATCAAAGCCGCCAGAGAGCAAATGCAAAGCCTTTTTCCGAAGATCCCCCCTCGAGGATGCTGAGGTGCTTGTCAAGAAAAACAGGTATGACAAGGGATTCTTGTGGAATCTATGTGAGGTGGTTTTTCCGTTCTCAACAAGGCCATCATTTGCAAGAAGAAAACCAAAGTCTCGATGAGATACCTGCAGTTGAGCCTTTTAGTTGGTCGATGCCAATCATTCTTTTGTAACCTGTATGCATCCTCAGCCTCAACCGTGGCCAATATCCGCAGCTTTCACGAACTTACTACCAGAGGCCGAATAGTGTTTGTTGGCAGGGTGGATCCGTCGTTTACAATTACTGCCCATGTTCTGACCAGATTCTAATTAGGAGAAACACACAAGTATTACAGGAACTTGTTTTTTGTGTGACAGCACGAGTGGAGGAGTTTACTTGAGAGAAAAAGAGAGTGCAGTTTCCTTCACATATATACGCATGAAGTTGGTCACTTTTTGTTTCTTTTCTTGTTTTTTTTTTTAATCCTTTCATTAGACTTCAGTTATTTCATCAAGCATCAATTTGTGAAAAACACCAAATTCAAAAGATCCCCGAATGCATCCCCTGTGTATGTGTGTGTGTGTGTGTGTGTGTGTTTTTTTATAGGTTTTTGCGAGGTTTGTTTTCGCGAACACTTGAGCAGAGCCTTTTTAGAATTAAGACATTTAAATCTACAATTTGCTGTCCCATAGCTTCTCCAAACTTTATGATTCAAGAGCCCAATTCTAGAGCCGTTGATATATTTTTTATTAGTTTAATTACATACTAACACAGTGAAAAGAATATAATTCATATGTTATATTATTTTTATTTTTAAGCTTATATAATAATAATAATTATTATTTTTTTATCAAATTCTGCATTGCAATAAAATTTTCTCCTATTCGTACTTTTACCATTTAGGTTTTGTAGAAGATGCTGTTTCGAATATACAGATATAGTTTGGATAAGGGCTGCTCGGCCCTTCTGGCTTGTGATAGGTGAGGGTATTCGGGAGAATCACAATAAACACTGTAGGGATATATTTGTGTCTCTTCGGGCAATTTTTAACGGCTACACACTCTAAGTAGCACTTCTTTTTCTTTCCTTTTGTTTTCTTTTGTTTTTCTTTTAATCCCTTTAAAATGGATTTTTTTTTTTAAAAAAAAAACAAAACAAAACGAAAATGAATTTTATGAATAATTACCATAAATATGACTTAAAACCTCTGGAAAAGTTTATATTATTCGCTTTTCTTCAATCTTCTTCCCTAAACACCCGTATAATTCTCAGCTTAGCCCGCCTCGTCCTTAATTTTTTTTTTTCCTTCGCCAAGGTTTAAAGTTCAAAAATTTCAAGAAACGAAACCAAAAATTCGAGTAATCAAAATCCAGTTTCTTGATTCTTCTGCATCTTATTATTCTTCCATCCAAGATGCTTGATATATACCGTACGTTCTTGAATCTTGAGTGTCTGCACTTATCTGATTGTGGTTTTACAAGAAGTTAAGCCATAATTGTAGCTTTTGACCGTGTTTTCCAGTTGCGTATTGTCTGATTGTCTTTGCACAATTAAGACCTGCCCTATTCTTAGGCACAAACATTCTAATGGGTTCTTCATCCTACATCCTCTGAACTTTTTTTTTTTTTTTTCCTTTGTTTTTGGTGCATTTTTCTTGTTCTTTGGAGACCATTTTATTTGTTCCAACTTTTTAACGGAGACAAACACAACAAATAATAAGCCTTAGCCTTTAAAAATTAATATATTTTCATAAAAGAATTTAATTTTAAAATATTTTTTTTTTCTCTCTAAAATATTGTTCGAATATAGCATATTGGTCAACTCAATCCACTTAAAAATCTTTGCTAGTTTTCTCTTAAAAACCTTTTTTTTTTTTTTTTTTTTGTTATCAATCAACCGCAGATACTGATCCAATGGAAGTATTTAAGTCAACTGATTGAAATGGTAACTTTTATGTTCTTCCTCCATTGTAGACGGTCTTCTATCAATTTTAAATTTTCATGTTTTTTTTTTTCTATCTTTTATTAAGATCATTTAAAATTTCACTTCATATTTTTTCATAAATAAAAATTTAATGAACAATTAATTTTTTTTAATCATTATTAATTCAAATGAAATTTACAACAATCCCAATAATGTCTCCCATACACTTAGACAGCTAATGATATTTTGACTTTTGACAGAAAGACCTATTTATATATGTCAGGAGTGGTTGTTAGGCATCTTCTATGCATCAAACTGGGTGCTGGTTGAATTCGAGCGGGGGTTAGGTGCACATCTTTTGTCAATCAACTTGCAGAATCTCTTTAAAAAAAAAAAAAAAAGCCAAGTTGAAGAGAACCAGACCTAACATTGATTAGGATGTCCATTCCGGCTCATTTACTTTGACATCCCTTCATTGCCTCGAATGGAAACGGAAAATTTAGTTTGCCAAAACAATCTTCTGCCAGCAACTTTTACGTCATTCCATGTGGCTCGGTGGATCAAATTTGATAAAAAATAGAATTATATTGAAAATAATAATAAAAATTATCTTAAATTATATATTTAATTTCAAACTTTTTTTAAAAATAAAAATTATTATTATTTAAATAGGGTACAATGAAACTATGTCACTCTCGTCCTGCATCTTGTTATTTACAACATTTTAGTATCCGATATTTTGATTCCTGTCGCATAAGGAGCCGAGAGGAGATATCTCGGTTTTTTCTCAATTTTTTTTAAAAAAAAATAAAAATGCCAATATAAATTAATTAAAACAACAAGAACGAATTACTAATGACACAAATATTTCTTTTCTTTTTTTTTTTTGTAAAATTTTTAAATGCAACTTGGTCATTTGATTCCATTTCTCTGCGCCTTCACATTGGTTTGATGATTTTCTTCGGTTTATCTTTGGGCTGCACCTTGTGGTGCCGTGAGCAATAATGTACTTTTACAAGTTTCGTTTTGTTTTTTTTTTTTTTTCCCAATCTTTCTTTTAAGATTTTAGATCTTAAAAACAAACAATAAAGACAAAGTCTTCCAAAGCATTTTCTATGCGTCAAACTATAAAGTCTTTCTTTAAGCTTTTAGATTTGAGTTTTGAACAATCAAGTCTTTCTCGTGTCGGTTGAAAAAAATATTTAGATTTAAACAATAAATTATTTTTCCAAGTTTTTAATTCCGCCGGGGGATGAATTCAATTATTTTCCAATTTTTTTCCTTTTAAGTTTTCTTAAAAGTCTTTTACTAGGTGATAAGTGTGCGACGAGAGCAGTGTGTGCACATTTTTACCAATCTACTTGCAGAATCTTTACCCTAAAAAATAACTCGCTTTTCGTTTATTTTTTTTGCAGAGAGCAGCAAAGAACAAGATTTTTTTTTTTTTTTTGAATGAGTTGTTAAAATAAATTTCAACTTGAGGGGTAAATATATGTAAAACCCACATGAGATGAGAGATCAGGTAACAATTTCGGTCTTAATTTGGGTAAAGAATGACAATAAGGAAAATGATGTTTTATCATAAATAAATGCAGACAATAAGGATAATAGTTTTTTTTTTTAAAAAAAAAATTATAAATAAATAAATAAAGATAATAAGGACAATAATAATACAAGTCAAGCACCGAGTCTTTCTTTATAATTACTTGTAACATTTATAAATGCAACTTGGTCACTTTTGCTTTTGATGCCTTACTTCATTTCCCAGTTGTTGTTTATCATTATGGTTTCTAACAAACGACTTTTGGCTTTGGAATAGTCTCAAAGTCACTTTCTTTGTTTAATAATAAGTATATGGACCTGAATAAAATATAATTTCTCCGATTTAGCTATTGTGATTAGATGACAACAAATACTTATCTAGATTTTTCAGCCGGTGCCTTAAAATGAAAAGGTTTAGTTATATTTTAGGAAAAAAAATTTACATAGGCATAGTCAATAATTTAGCTGGACATGACAATTGAAGCTTTGCGTTATCATTCTTTTTGTTCGTTTCTGTAATTATATTTTAAAATTATGAATATTTCTACCTTTGATTCAGGTAAAAGCTCCAACAAAAGAGTTAAGGAGGATATAACACCTCAACCATGATTTTATCTATGATCACAAAAAAAAAAATAAATAAATAACAAACTTACAGTTTCAAGTCTAGTATTCAAATTTTGGTATTTATGAAAAGAAAAAAATGAAGTATTTCTGCTTTCTTAGTGTTAATTTAAAAAAAAATTGTCATATTCAAAAGTAAAATTATTATAATAAAGTGTTTTATTCTGCCGGAATCAAGTCTCTTTTTATTATTATTATTATTATTATTATTATTATTATTATTATTATTTTCATAAAGTTAATCATTCAACAATTTGGTGGTTTGCTGGCTGATTGGCATTTCAGGTCATGTGGTCAATTTGGGAGAACCAATTCTTGGAAAAGCTTGTAAGCAATGATCTATTATCTTAGTTTATCAAATTTGAATTTTAAACAAAGTGTTTTTGTCTCATTTTTAACATTTTTTCACATAACCATTCAAAATTTTATAGATTAGCAAACCTAAGAATCTAATGAGTTCAGACTTCGAATCAGGGTTCATAGATTCGACTATCAAGTACTTTGGTTTTTAAAATTATTTGAAAAAAATTAAAAATTTATACATTTTTGTAATTGACCGAGTATGCTAAAAAAAAAAAAAAAAAAAAAAAAAAGGACATCAGGAACGCTTAAACCTCCCATGTCCACTCCACACCCTTAATCTGCTTGTGAGAGCTCTTAGCCAACATATTCCAACTCCTCTCTCAGACCTCTCTTCCAATTGATTCTCTTTCACTTTCAGCTTCGCTGTGCTGTGTCTTCTTGCTTCATCTACTCTTAGCTTTCTCTTGGTTACCCTAAAAAATAAAAATAAAAAACGGAGGAGGTTACCCAACAAAAGAACTCTCTCTCTCCTTTGTCTTCACTGGTAAAATTTTGACAACTTTTTCTGATCATTGAAAGAAAAGGGAAAAGCAACTAGAACTCAGAAAGATAATGGAGATAGTCTCCTTTTGCCCTTCCCTCCTTCCCACCGTTGCCCAGTACATCATCGAGCTGCTGACGCGCCGTGTAAGTTATGCTTTCACTTACACCAGGAAGGTTGCGGAGCTGAGGCATAAGGTTGAGACACTGGCCCGTAAGAGAGACAATTTGTGGCACTCCGTTGAAGATGCTAGGAGAAGAGGGGACGAGATCCAAAAGAACGTCGAGAAGTGGTTGGCTGACGCGGAGAAAGCCATTGCAGGTGCCGAAAAGCTCATTGAAGGGGAAGAAGAGGCAAAGAAGCGTTGTTTTGCTGGGCTCTGTCCCGACTTGAAGGTCCGGTATCAGCTCGGCAAGAAAGCAGTCAAGGAATCTTTGGCTATCGACAGTCTGGAGAATAAAGGTAAATTTGATCGAATCTCTTACCGTGCCCCTCTACAGCAGATTGGGACCTCAACTGTCAATTTTTTGGAGGGCTTGCCTTCAAGGGAGTCCATTTTGCACGAAGTTATGGATGCACTAAAAGATCCCAACGTCAACATGATAGGACTCTATGGGATGGGCGGTACTGGAAAGACCACTCTTGCATCAGAGGTACTGCGACAAGCAATAGACGCCAAGCTGTTTGATGATGTGGTTATGGCTACAGTATCTGAAAACCCAAAGATCGAGAAAATTCAAGAAAAGATCGCAGACGTGATGGGCTTAGAGTTGAAGGAAAAGACCGTGGATGGAAGAGCATATCGATTACATCAAAAGTTGCAGGAGAAGGAGAAGATCCTTGTCATTTTGGATAATCTTTGGGCAGCAATTGAAATAAACGAGATAGGAATTCCTTGGAGCGATAAACACAAAGGATCCAAAATGCTACTGACCTCAAGAAATCTAGATGTTTTGACCAATGGAATGAGAACACAAAAGTACTTCAAACTGGAACCTTTGTCAGAAGCTGAGGCATGGAAGTTATTTCAGATCACGGTTGGTGATAGCAACACTCGGGAAATGCCCCCTATTGCCAACGAGGTTGCCTCAAAATGTGCAGGCATTCCCCTTGCGATTGTCACAGTCGCAAAGGCTTTACGAAATAAGGAGCTACATGCATGGGAGGATGCTTCGAAGTAACTGTCAATGACCTCTAGGTTCGACGACACAGGGGTGCAAGCTGAAGTCTATGCGGCTTTGGAGTTGAGCTTCGATCACTTACTTGAGAAGGAAGTCAATTCACTTTTTTTGCTCCTTCCTCTGTATGCTTATTCCTCCACTGGTATTGAATATTTGTTGAAAGATTGTGTGGGCCTGCAATTATTTGAAGGTGTAGATAGCATCCAAGATGCAAGAAACAGATTGCTAAAACTGATTGATGACCTTAAAGCTGCTTGCTTTTTGCAAGACGGTGATTGGAATGGTTGATTGATGACCTTAAAGCTGCTTGCTTTTTGCAAGACGGTGATTGGAATGGTATCGTGAAAATGCATGACTTTGTCCAAGCCTTTGCCATGTCAATTGCATCAAGAGATCAAAATGCGGCTGTCGTTAAAACAACCTCTGAATTAAGTAAGTTTTCAGAGAGGCATACACCCAATAGCTGCACCAGACTTTCTTTGGTGCTCAGTGATCTCTGTGATCTACCTGAAGATTTGAAATGCCCAGAACTAGAATTCCTTCTAGTTGATTGTAACCATTCTTTGAGAATCCCTGATTCATTTTTTTCGGGTACTAGAAAACTCAAAGTGTTGGACTGGCAAAGAGTTACCTTTTCATGTCTTCCTCAATCACTTAGTCTACTGACGAGCCTTCATACCTTGTGTTTCGATGGATGTGTCTTGCCCAACATACCCATGGTTGGAACACTAAAAAAATTGGAGATCCTTAGCCTTGTGGGTTCTGACATTGTTGAGCTGCCTAGAGAAATTGGACAACTGACTCAGCTAAAGTCGCTAGTTTTGTCAGATTGTACAAAACTTGAAGTTATTCCGGCAAATGTTTTGTCCCAGTTATCATTGTTAGAAGAACTATATATAGATAACAGCTTTGTTCACTGGAATGTTAAAGGGCTCGATAACCAAAGTAGTGCAAGTCTTTCTGAGCTGGAGCACTTGTCTCGCCTAACAAACTTGCAGATAGAAGTTACAGAAGCGGAGAAGCTACCAGAGGGATTGTTCTCCAAAAGGTTGGAAAGATTTAGGATACTCATTGGCAATGGATGGCATTGGGGTGAAGAATATCCAACTTCAAGAATGCTGATGCTGAAGCTGAAGCTGCACACCAGAATTCAATGTTGGAACCTTGGAGTCAAGACCTTATTGAAGAAAGCTGAAAGTCTTTTTTTGGATGAAGTGAAGGGGGTCCAGAACGTATTTTATCATCTACCCAAGGAAAGCTTTCGGCAATTAAAGCATCTCCTCGTCCAAAATGGTGGCGAGATTCAAAGTATCTTTGACTCGGAACGGCGGTGGCCTTTTGATGCCTTTCCTGTCTTAGAGTCGTTGATTTTGCATAATTTGGTGAACCTGGAGAAGATTTTCCGTGGGCAACTCATGGCTGGGGATTTCTGCCAACTGAGGATCTTAAAGGTCACAGGCTGCAACAAATTGAAGAATCTATTCCCATTTTCCATGGTCAGAAACCTTAAACTGCTTCGTGAAATGAAAGTAATAGACTGCAGTGGAATTGAAGAGATACTTTCTGGCGAAACTGAAGAAGAGGATGATAGAAATGAAGTGTTTGATTTTACTGAGTTATGCCCCGTCTTGAAAGAGCTGGAAATAGACAACTGTCATCAACTTAAGTCACTTGTCTCCGATCCTGCAAGTGCCAATTCGGCAGCCAGGGGCCAAAGTGACAAGTGCGACTCACCTCTCTTTGATCAAAAGGTGAATTTTGTTATTTTCCTCTCTCTGTTCTTTCTACTATGTACCATATTACAACCCGGCTTATGATACTTGCTCTTGCAAATTTTTAGGTTTAATTATACAAGAAAAAAAAAATAAATAAAAAAATAAGAAGAAGAAGAAGAATATGGTATGTCTTACATATCCTGCAGTAATCTCTCATTCTCCTTATCTCTGGTCTAGATCTTGGTTAACTTTTATCTGAATGGAATGGATTTTTATTATCTAAAGAATCCGATTCTTTTCCATAAACACGGTTAAAGTGAAAAAAAAAATTGGTGTAGGTAGCATTCCCTGATGTGGAGGAACTGGCAATTCGCAACATGTACTGGTTGAAGATAATTTGGCACAATGAGCTCCACGAAGACTCTTTTTGCAAACTAAGAATTTGACGGGTGGAACAGGCCGAAGCACTCCAAAAGTTGTTTCCATCCAGTATACTTGCAAGAAGATTACAGAATCTTGAGAAACTCTTTATAAAAGACTGCGAGTCACTAGAAGAAGAGGTGTTTGACATCTAAGGGCTGATGATTAGTGTGGAAGAAGCACAGGTTGCAACAGCCGCTTGGACTCGGTTGAAAACTTTGCACATATGGAATCTTCCAAATTTGAAGCGTGTGTGGAATCAGGATCCCGGAGAAATTCTGTCCTTTCATAAACTCAACGTAGTGATTATTCGGGAATGCCCAAATCTGAGAAGTTTATTCCCAGCATCTGTAGCCAGAGGTCTTCTGGAACTTGAATGGCTTAATGTTTATGATTGTGGGATTGAGGAAATTGTTGAAAAGGAGCAAGGAGAGGAAACAACAGCACCCATTTTTGTATTTCCTAAATTAAACAGACTGCAGCTTTGGATACTACCTGAACTGAAGAGATTCTACCCAGGAATGCATACATCAGAATGGCCAGCATTGAAATTTTTCAGCGTTTATCATTGTGACAAAATGCATATATTAGAATCTCAGAGATTCCGAGGGGAAGAAGAATCAGTTGGGATCCAAGATCAGCAGTCCCTTTCCTCGTTTCAAGAGGTATGGGCCTCAGTTCTCTTGATTTCAATTACGTTGGGGCAGTTCAAATAAGTTTCGGTTAATTTAAAAATAATAAGAAGTAAAAAAAATTAATATTTATATTAATATCTAGTCATCGGTATTTTTCTTTTCATTCATTTTATTATTAAAATTTTAAAATCTTAAATTTTTGATTAAAAAAAATTTAAAATTTTAGATTAAATACGAATTGTTATATCTATAATTTAAATATCTAAAGTATTTATTTTAATTTTTAAATATCCCAATATTTTAAAAATTCAAGCACATGTAATTCCCACCAAAAGGAATTTTCCACCCTTTCTATTGAGAAAATACATGAATGCTGAGTTTCACTTAAGGGTATTTGTGTACTCATTTTGTTCAACATCGAATCCAACTTCCTTTTGTGTAATTGAGTTCCAGGTTATTCCCAATTTGGAGGGTTTAGCATTAACTTGCGAGGAGACAACAATGATATTGGGGGACCAATTTCCAGAGAAACTCTTTCACAATCTCCAATCTATTGAACTGGAATGCTTCCATGACAAATCAGCAGGCCTTCCATCTGGTCTCCTTGAACGATTCCCTAATATAGAAAGTCTCCTTCTGCTGTGTAATCGAGGGAGAGAGTTGTTCCCATATGGACTTATCGGAGAGGGCAAGCATGGAAGGCCTATCCCTCGAATACGACTATTGGTACTACAAATATTTCCCGATGCAAGACATACGAGAAGACAAGAATCCCAAATAGATGCACTTCTTCAAAATCTCGAGTATCTAGAAGTGTGTACGTGCAATGGTTTAACCAATTTGGCACCATTTTCGGCATCTTTCCAAAGTATCACATTCTTGGACATAGTCACGTGCCGAGCCTTGGTTCACTTATTTACGTTGTCTGCGGCCCAAACTCTTGTGAAACTCACTACAATGATAATACGCGACTGTGATCTGGTGACAGAAATAGTTGCAAGCACCGGTCATGATAATGACCATGAGATTGTCTTCTACAAGTTAGCAAGTCTGGAACTTCATCGTTTACCAAGCCTCACTAGTTTCTGCTCCGGGGAACCTAGCTTTAAATTCCCATCTTTGACGGAAGTAATTGTGAGTCAATGCCCCAAGATGGAGATTTTCTCCAAAGGAGTCTTAAGGACACCAAAGCTACAGAGTGTAAAACTGACACTAAAAGAAGACAAAGAGTGTTGGTTTGGCAATCTCAATATAACCATTCAACATCTGTACAAAAAAATGGTATGTATCGATTGAATAATTGCAGCAACTCCTTAACTTTGAAATTTTATTCACAAATTTTTGTTAGTATATTTCATGTTTAACTACTGCAATGTTTTGGATTTGGAAGGTTGGATTCCACGGACTGCTAGATTTGAGACTTATCAATTTTCCCAACTTAACAGACGCATGGCATGGTGAAATGCCAGCAGATTGCTTTTACGATTTAAGATCACTAGTTGTGGAGAATTGTGCATCATTCTCAAATGCAGTGCCATCTAGCTTGTTATCATTCTTGAACAGGTTGAAAGAGTTGGATGTGAGAAACTGTGACTCATTGGAAGAAGTGTTTGGTCTAGAAGGGCTGAGTGCTAATCTAGAACATCCTGTTCTTTCCAAGTTAAATAGCTTCTCGTTGAGTGATTTGCCGAGGTTGAGGCACATTTGGAATAAGGCTTCTTGTGATATTTTGAACTTCAGGAATCTTAAATTGCTTAAAGTTCATAATTGCAGCAGCTTGAAGTATATATTCACTCCAACCATGGCTTTGAGCCTTGCGCAAATTCAAGAGCTGGAAGTGAAAAATTGCAACTTTATCGGAGAAATCATTATGAGTGGAGACGAGGAAGCAATAGTAGATACCATATTTTCTCAACTTAGCTGCCTTGTTCTCGAGTCTTTACCTAATTTGACAAGTTTTTGCTCAACAACTGATGTTCTTGAACTTCAATCCTTAGAGAAAGTTACGGTAATTGGCTGCCCAAGGATAGAGACATTTGCTTCCTCAATTGTTGGGGCACAGAAGCCAAATATTGTTGATAAAAATGAGGAAAGTCTTGGCCAGGAAGAGTTTAGTACTGCTAATGTGCTCTTCTTCGGTTCAAAGGTTAGTTTATGAAAATTCTTTTTCACATTATATGTATACATGTATGAGCACAAGCAGTCGCATACTTTTATGGACCTAACAACAATACTAAAATGGGAATTTTGTGAATGATGGAGCTTGGTTTGAATTGTTTCATACTTGATTCCTTCTAATCATGGGTGGTCGTGATGCTTTAATAGAAAATATCAGCTGGATATTTCATTTTTGAACCTGTTCTTAGAACAGTGATATTTGGATCTCAGGTCTTTATAATACAATTAATCCAAATGTTTAATCGCAAAATAGTTTCTTTAGATCGTATGGAATAGTTTCTTTTAGATGGTATGGCAAAAACAATGCATCATGTGTTCATTAGTCTAGGAAGCTAGATCTCTCGCATTCCCGATTAAACATTCCATGACTAAGTCTTCTCTTTTTCTCTCTCTGTTTTTTTTTTTCTCTGATGTTTTCACGAAAGCTCGAAGCACAGAGATGCAAATATTGGAGGCTAAATAGTTTGCAATTTTGGCAGGAAATTCAACATATTCTATCTGAGCCTCCAGTATTTATCAAAATCACTTTTACCATGTTTAATACGCTGGTTGGTTTATTGCCAGGTTACATGCCGAAACTTGAAGGAACTGAAGGTGGAATGGAACAAAATCTTCAATTTCATATTTTTGCATGGAAAATTTCCAATATGCTTTCCTAAAGTAAAGGTTCTTGAGTTGACGGATTTGCCCCATGACAAGACCCTTTTTCCTCTTTTTATCCTTATAAGATTACCTTATCTAGAAAAACTTGTTGTGGATGATGCTCACTTTGTGGAATCATTCCTAGAGCAAGAGCAAGGGAGGGTTTTCGTGGAAAATAACAGTGAGCATGTTACTGAATTGAGACAGCTAAAGCTTTCGCGGCTTCCGAAGCTTAGTCAGTTGTTCCAGGATCACTTCATCCCGGACCTGGTCATTCAAAATCTGGAAACACTTGAAGTGCTAGAATGCTTTGGATTGAGGATTTTAATGCCATCTTCATTGTCTTTCCAAAATCTGACGGCTCTGGAAGTATCCAAATGTCATGGATTAAAATATTTGATGACTTCCTCAGCAGCTAAAAGCCTGGAGAAACTCAAAAGAATGAGCATAACTGAATGTGACATGCTGGAGGAAATAGTGGCAAGTGAAGGAAATGAAGGGGAAGATGAGATTGCTTTCAGTCAACTAGAGCATCTGGGACTTCATTGCTTACCAAATTTTGTGGGTTTCTGCTCTGGAAATCACACATTCAATTTCCCATTTTTGGAAGAGGTAACTTTGAGAGAATGCTCCAAGATGAAGTTTTTCTCAGAAGGAGCCCTACTCACTCCGCGGTTGACAGAAGTGCAAATAGCACTAGAAGGAGACCAATGGCTTTGGGAAGGAAGTCTAAACACAACCATACAACATTTGTATTCAGAAATGGTGCGTTAGATTTTTTAAATAAACTTGTTTATTTTCTTCACATAGGTTAGAGCTCAATTTCTTGCAGAACAAATGCCTTAAAATCACCTGTTAGCAAGCATGTCAAAGTTCGATATCTTAAGAAATCAGTGAGCCAACAAATCAAGATGCTCAAAGTTTAAGAGCATCACAGTCACAATAGATGGTGTCATTCATGCAGTTTTTGTTCCCTTTTTCTTCCTGAACTTGACTTGGTTGCCCAATAATCTTTGCAGTGTGTCGGACATGCGCAAGGACTTTGATCCATTCATCATGTACAAAAGCATCGCGGACCGATCTAATGATTGATGGATGCAAGACCCCGTGTTTCTTCAACTGAATCAAGTCGGTCTGAGGTATTTTGTAGCTTTCATTTACATTCATTCATTCTTGACTTTCATAGACATGTTCACTTATTGTTGGAGAACCTAGATTCCTTGTTGTTCAAGGCACCTCACAAACCCGGAGAATTTGTTCTTATTGCTGTTTGGAGTTACATCAGATGATGACTTGGAGAACAAACTTGAAGGTTTATTTTTTGTTGGAAACTTTTGTTTACTGAATGTTATGACCTAAGGAAAGGTTCTAATTGAACCAAATTATTGTGTCAATCAAGCTGTATTAGTTAATTTGTTAGTGGGAGTAGGCAAACCTTTGTGTTAGGTAGTATGGTCTGCTAATTGCTTGTTCAATCTTGCTTACTTGTGAAATTGATCATGTAAAGCATGCCATGCTTACTGAAATGATAATTATTATGTATGTACACCAAATTCTCTCTGTATTGGAGAAAAAACTAATGAATTTCTACTCCAATTTGTAATTTTTTTGTTTTCTTAATTAATTTTTGTTCTTTCAGTGGTGTTAAAACATTTAATGTCATTATGACACCTAAATGCTTTAAAAAGTGAAGAGAATTAAATGCGGGAACTTTAGACACTAAACATCAGAAAAAACTCGAATATATAAAATTGTAATTAATGGCTTTCCTACCCTACTTCTAAATAGATTAGGCATCGCAATAAGAAGACTGCCAAAGTCTTTAAGACTCTCATGTGCATTCATTGTGTAGTTTTAGATGTAATTTTCGTTAAGATCATGACTTATGAATCAAACAAAATAGTTTGGGATAAACTCAAGGAGAAGCATTGTGAAGGTGATAAGACCAGACATATTTAGGTAATAAACTTCATAAAAAACGTTTAAGGCCTTAAAGATAATGAAAATAGAGATTGTGAAATTGTTTAGATATAGACTTATAGACTTATAAAAATTGTAAATTAAATCAAGCTCCTAAGGGAAGATTTAAGCGATTAAAGGGTTATTAAAAATATCCTTATGTGTTTACTAAAAAAATATAAGTTTAAAATTTTTCTTTTAAAAGAGTAAAACGATCTTAGTAGCTTTACCTTTATTAAGCATATTAATGCCTTATAAGCACTAGAAATTAGACTAGTTCAGCTACAACTCTACATTAAGCCTAATTTATATAAGGGAAATAGGAAGAAATGTTATTGTTTATTATAACATGTAGAGCCACAAATAATATTTTAGAAATATGGTTAATTGATAGTGAGAGTACTTACCGTATAACTAATAATATAACTATATTCAAAACATTGGATCAAACTTTTTAATCCAAGGTGAGAATAGTCAATAGAGAGCATCTTTGAGTCAAAAGGAATAAGTTGTAATCCTAGATACTTTATCAGGTACAAAATATCTTATATATATATTTTATATTTCTAAAATTAACAAAAACTTATTAAGTTTAAGTCAATTAGTAAAAAAAAAAAATACTATTTAAAGATGAAAAATGTATAATTTTTAATCTTAAAGGTTATGAATTTTTGGTTATTATAATGCAAAGTAAAAGTTTTGTTGTAAACTAGAATAAAGGTAGTAAATCTGCCCACCTTAGCTCTTTAGATAATAATACCCTATGGCATAAAAGACTAAAACATCTTAATTATTTTTCCTCAAAGCAAATGCATGATTTAGTTTAAAATATACCTATAATACATGTATAAGTTCCAATTTGTGAAATTTGTTAGAGTGGAAAGAAATTAAGGAAACCTTTTCCTCATGTGCAAGCTTAGAGAGCTACAAAAAGGCTACAACTCATATGTATAAACCTTTATCGGCTAACGAGTACTTCTTCTCTAATAGCAGTAAGTATTTTATTATATTTATTAATGATGTAACTAAATTTTAAATAAATTTATTTCTCGTAAATCAAATCATAAATCTTACAGGTATCTTTTAAATTTAAAGTTTATATTAAAAATCAAATAGGTTATAATATTATTATAATTAGATCAAATAATGAATTTAAGTATATAATAGACAAATTCAATAAATTTTGTAAAGAATTTGACATTCATTACCTATTTATTGTGCCTCATATTTCATAACAAAATGAAGTTAATAAGAAAAATAACAAAACTTTAAAGAAAATGTGAAGATGCTTATTATTTGAAAAGAATATACCCAAATTCTTGTAGACTAAGGCTGTTAACATACCCAACTACTTGTAGTACAGATTCTTTACAAATGCATTGATAGGAATGACTCTCTATAAAATTTGGTATAGAGTCAACCTTCATTGCTTCATCTTAAGGTCCTCATATGTGTCTATTGCATCCTAGTTCCTAAAATAAAGAAAGATAAGTTTAATGAAAAAGCATAAACTAATAAACTTCTTATAAGCCTTATAACTAAATGTTTTGAATATTGCTATAAAGAAGGAATTAAACATGATTCATAAAAATCACACTTTATAGTTGGCTCATATACCTAATAATAAAAAAGAAATTGGAGTAAAATAAGCATATATAGTAAAAATTAATCCAAAGGAAACAATCAACAAGTTCAGAGTAAAGTTATTTTTCAAATGATACTTTCAACAATTTAAAATTGATTATATAGATTTTTTTTTTTCTTATTGTAAAACATGACACAATTAAGAGGTTGGAAAATGTTTTAATTAATCATGCACCACTGGCAATTTTTCCAAATATTGACGAGTTGTGACTCTTAGTACAAATTTGCATTGGCGTAATAGATTATTATCAAACATAACAAAACATAATTGTTTGAATTTATGAAATGTAATAGACAACGACAATCTATATACTATTTAATATAAAATAAATGGTTATGTTGTGTAATCATTTGATATGTTAATAATTCGACAATTTTTATAATATCATTCACAACGCATAATAAATAAATTATATATATTTTTTAAGAAAAATGCCATCAATCCGTTGCCAAGATGCACACTGCTGGAACGCACATGGGTCAAAAACTGTCCAGGCAACTCTTCCCAGAGGTCTCGAACAATTGAAAGTTGCCCACCTGTCCAAAGCACATTAAATTATAAGTTGAACCGGCGAGAATGAGATCTCTAAACCAAGCCCAGATAAAGCAATAGCTCCAGCGGTTGGCTTAATCCATGCTTCAATTAAGTCGGCTACGTGTGTGTAACTGACACGGAATCCTATCTCAAAGCATAGTAATTAACATGAGCAGAGAGTGAGTAAGTTCTGTTTCGTTTCAGGTCATCCTCCAAAAGCTTTGCTAGAAGTTGAAGTGATTTCTAATGCTGTACTGTACTATTAATGGTAAAGTGATTCGTTACTTTAATTTGCAGCTTGGATGTTCTGGTAGGTCAAGTGATTTGTAATTCTTAATTGTTCAGAGTAACTTGAAAAGTGCAGCCGCTGATACACTAACATGAATTTGCAGGAACAAAAGATGCAGTATGTACTCACTGTACATTTTACGCGTAGGAAAAAATTGCATCAAA
This sequence comes from Kandelia obovata, assembly GCA_021464305.1. NCBI lineage: Eukaryota > Viridiplantae > Streptophyta > Magnoliopsida > Malpighiales > Rhizophoraceae > Kandelia > Kandelia obovata. The sequence goes on from CM038472.1 coordinate 4,993,640, forward strand.
TTGCTAAGAAATATATGTGCAGAAACTGCCATTTCTAGAGAATATGAGAAACTTACAGTTGTGGTTGTACCATCTCAAAACGATACGCAATGTTAAATCTTTTCAATCCAGGAAGGATTTAAGTCATTCATAACGACCTCTGTGAGACCAACTTCCTCCAGTTTTCAGTCTCTTTTCCTTATGTACATATAGCGCCCATTAGATCGCTCGACCTCACTAAAGCATATTTTACTCAAAACCAAAAAGATAAGTTCTTGCCAAATTAACAGGAAAGACAATCAACTTTGTTTTTCTCAAATTTTAACAAATAAATAATAAAAGAAGAAACTCATTATTATCTTTTCATTTTCCTCAAGCAATCACATAAACATATGAGAAGACAACACCCCCTTTTTCCCCCAAGAAAAAGGAAAATGAAGAAAATTAAAAGCATAGAAGCAAAGGAGATTTTATATATAAAGAATTAAAACAACAAATCAATTGTCAGCTTCCATCCCAGCATTATCAAAACTGTGGAGCTGATACTATTTCTGTTCATAGCCCGGATCACAAATGATTGTCTGATAGCAATTAAGTTGATTTCGAAGGAACACAAAACATATGATTTCAAGGACTAGTGGCGCGGCTGCGCTGGAAGTCAAAGTCTCGTGGAGATGCCTGCAGTTAAGCCTTTAGTGGGTCGTTTCCAATCATTCTTTTGTAACCAGCATGCATCCTCAACCTCAACTGTGGCCGATATCGCTAGATTTCCCCAAGGTTTAACGTTCAAAAATTTCAAGAAAGAAAACCAATAATGGCGTAATCAAGAACCAGTTTCTTGATTGCCTTTCTTCTGCATCTTTTTATTCTTCCATGCAAGATGCTTGATATTTACCGTACGTTCTTGAATCTTGAGCGTCTACTCGTATCTGAATGTGGTTTTACAAAAAGTTAATCCTGAATTATACCTAAAGACAGTATTTTTGCAGTTACGTATTGTCTGCCTGCACTTGCATGATTAAGACCTGCCCTATTCTTACGCTAAAACATTCAACTGGGTTCTTCATTCTGCATTCTTTGTTTTTTTTTTTTTCATCTTTCTGTGTACTTTCTCTTGTTGTTTGGAGACCATTCTTTGTTATTTGGGTATGGAATTATGCTCATCTCAGAAGGAAACGGATCCTGTGTACCTGTTTGCCCCATGAGAAGGCTTCCAATTGTTAATTGGATATTGACCATAGTGATCAAGCGAGTTGATGAGTTGTTACTTTCCTCTTTTACCTTCTTCGCTTTTGTCTTCTGATCTTGGTCAAACAATGTCCAAATCAGCTGGCTTGAATAAATGAAATTTTTTCCCATGTGATGACAGTTTTATTAATCATATTCGGTGCTTGAGATTTTGACTTTTGACAGAAAGACCTGTTTATATGTTAGGAGGGATTGTTAGACATCTTCTATGCATCAAACTGTGTGCTGGTTGCTGCATGTGCGCATGTTTTGTCAATCAACTTGCAGAATCTCCTTCCATAAAAAATGACAAAGTTGAAGAGAACCAGATATAACGTTGGTTGGGCTGTCCATTCCGGCTCATTTACCTTGACATCCCTTCGTTTGTCTTGAATGAATATGCGCAATTTAATTGTCAAAACAATCTGCTACCGGCAACTTTTATGTCATTTAATTCAACACAGCTCGGTGGACCATGGAGACAATCAATCGCTAATAATCAATGGCCTTATCTTCCAATTAAGAAATGTACATTCTCGACCAATTACAGCCTCAATTTTTTTGGTCTAAAAACCAGTACTTAACAATTAGTAAAACTATTTATTTTGGCTTTTACTGACAGCCCTTTCCATTTTCCTTCTCCTATGTTTCTGGTATTACCATTCTTCTGCAGCCTTTCACAATTCCTTTCCACCTTGCTCTGATTTTTCAGTCTACATACCAACCACTGTAATATAAATTCTTCGCTCATCTAGGAAAAGACATAGAGTCAACCAGAATTCTGTAATTAATTTGTCTTTTATCCTTCTCATCATCTTTGATTCTCAGCGGAAGCAAAAGTAGATATGGCTCTGGAGATCATTACTGCCATTCTTCCTAGCATTCTCAACTACTCTGTTGTTCCGCTCAAACGGCACATAGGTTATGTTCTCAAGTACAGAAGCAACGTTGACGAACTCAAGAGGCAGGTGGAGAAGCTGACAGATAAAAGAGAAGAACTGCAGCACTTTGTCGATGAAGCCACGAGGATCAAAGGCGAAGAGATCCAGAAGAACGTCCTGAAATGGATGGCCAAATCAGATGAAGCCATTAAAGAGGGCAGAGAGCTAATCCTAGGTGGAGAAGAAGCAAAGGAGAGGAGATACTTTGTTGGGTTGTGTCCCAATTTGAAGGCTCACTACCTTGTTGGCAAGAAAGCAAAGAAGGAGTGTCAGGCTATCGCTGCTCTTGCAAAGGAAGGCAAATTTAATCGAGATAATATTTCATTCCGTACCCGTGCAAAGCCGATTGTGTTCTCACCCTTCAATGGATCCGAGGGGTTTCCTTCCAGAGCAGCCATTTTGAAGGATATCATGAATGCACTAACAGATCCAAATGTCAACATGATAGGTGTATATGGAATGGGAGGAACAGGTAAGACCACTCTGGTGAAGGAGATCCATCGACAAGCAATAGAACAAAAGCTGTTTGATGTTGTAGTCCTGGCCACTGTGTCTGAAAAACCTGACCTCAGAAAGATTCAAGGCAAGATTGCCGATGTGCTTGGCTTGAAACTTGATGAAGAGACGGTAGATGGAAGAGCCAATCGACTATGCCAGATGTTGATGAAGGAGAACAATGTCCTCATAATTCTTGACAATCTTTGGGAAAAACTAGAACTTGAGTCTGTAGGAATCCCTCATGCAAATGATCAAAAGGGATGCAAATTATTGCTAACCTCAAGAAATCGAGATGTGTTATCCAGCAAAATGGGAACGCAATGCGATTTCAGGCTGGAAGTTCTACCCGAATATGAGTCATGGAGCTTGTTTGAGATGATGATAGGTGGCGTCAGAGATCCAAAATTGCAGCCTACTGCAATTGAGGTGGCCAAGAAATGTGCGGGTTTGCCTCTTTTACTTGTCACGGTGGCAAGTGCATTGAAGTACAAGGAGTTAGAAGCATGGAAGGATGCTTTGAACCGGCTGTCTACAATTGATGATGAAGAAATGCAATCAAAAGTGTACTCTGCCCTGCAGTTGAGTTACGATCATCTGGTTGGTGAGGAGTTAAAGTCATTTTTCTTGCTCTGCGGTCTGTTTGGATTTTCTAACATTGATATTGAATACTTGTTGAAGTACAGTATGGGTCTGGGCCTATTTAAACACATAAATTCATTTGAGGATGCTAGAAATAGAGTGCACAGGTTGATTGGTGACCTTGAAGCTTCTTGCTTGTTGCTGGACAGCGAGAGTAATTGCACTGTGAAAATCCATGATGTTGTTCGAGATTTTGCTGTCTCAATTGCATCCAGATCACAGCATACATTTATGTTTTATGATCAAATGAAGCAGTGGCCAAGCAAGGATATACCTAAGAATTGCATCAGAATTTCTTCTTACAAGTTTGATGTCCATGAGCTTCCTGAGCAGCTGGAATTTCCGGAATTGGAGTTCCTTTGCCTGGCCCCAAAAGATCGTTCTTTGAAAATCCCTGATTTGTTTTTCAAAGGTTTGACAAAGCTCAAAGTATTAGATTTAACTGGAATGTGTGTTTCTTCCCCACCTTCATCACTAGGCTTCTTATCAAACCTTCATGCCCTTTGTCTGTGTGCCTGTGAACTGCACGATATAACTGTTATTGGACAGCTCAAGCAAATGGAAATCCTTAGCTTTGCATATTCTGATATTGTTGAAATGCCTGAAGAAGTAGGGCAATTGACTCGGCTAAAGTCATTGGATTTGAGCAATTGTACCAAACTTGAGGTTATTCCTGCAAATGTCATTTCAAGGTTGTCATTGTTAGAAGAACTGCATGTGAGGAATAGCTTTGTTCGGTGGGGTAGCAAAAGGCTAGACAATGATCAATGTAATGCAAGCCTTTCTGAGCTGGAAAACCTGTCTCACTTAACAAATTTGGAAATACACATTACCGATGACAAGAAACTGACAAAGGAATTGTTCTCTAAGGGTTTGGAAAGATACAGGATATTCATTGGTGACGATTGGGATTGGGATGATGATTATCAAACTTCAAGAACATTGAAGTTGAAGCTCAATGAAAACATTCATAGGCACCATGGGGTCAAATTATTACTGAAGGAAACAGAAGAACTACAGTTAGATGAAGTAAAGGGGATTAAAAATGTATTGTACGACATGGATAGAGAAGGCTTTCAGCAATTGAAGTATCTCCAAGTCCAAAATGGTCCAGAGATTCAATACATCTTTGACTCAGAAAGATGGGTTCCTTGTAATGCTTTTCCTATCCTAGAGTCTTTGTTTCTACACAATTTGATGAACCTAGAGAAGATTTTCCATGGGCGACTTGTGGCAGAATCCTTCGGTAAACTAAAACGGTTAACGGTCAGACATTGCAGTGCATTGAAGCATCTTTTCCCATTTCACATGATTAGAAGGCTTTCGCAACTTTGTGAATTTGAAGTAGTGGACTGCAATAAGATGGAAGAAATTTTTACCGTTGAAGATGAAGGTAGAGATGGCAAGAATGAAGTGGCTGAGTTCACTCAATTACAATCCCTGAAACTTCAGCTACCACAACTTAAAAGTTTGTGCTCCCGAATTGAGGTGCCTTCCATACCTCAAACTCTTCAAAACCTATTCACAGTTGCCTTTGGTTCTCCTTCGTCCCTTTTCAATGGAACGGTATCTACATACACTACCTTCTCAGTTTTGACCTACATTACATTTTATATCTCTTGTTGTATGAATTTGTGCACTTTTTATGATGATGCCTTTTTGCTTTTATTTGAGACTAGATCCAGGTGATAATATACATACCATAGTCTCCTATAGGATACAACTATCATTACCATGAACATTTGCATTAGTGAATGTTCTGCTACCTGAATGAATAGAATAATATCACTGTTAGCATAAAATCATTTGCAAATCAATTTGTTTCCTTCTTGTAAAAACTAAAATCATTTGGTCATGTGTGCAGATTGTGTTCCCCAATTTGGAAAAGGTCGAGCTATTCTCAATAAGTGTGGAGAAGATATGGCTCAACCAACTTGTAAATCAGTCTCCTTCCCTCCCGAAACTAAAAACTGTGATTGTGAATAACTGTAGGAATCTAAAATATGTGTTCACTTTGTCCATGGCTGAAGGGCTCATCAATCTTAGAACCCTTGAAATACACAATTGCAATTCCATGGAGGAAATTTTAGGTGCAGAAGGAGAAACAATGAGCAACATCCGATTTCCTAATCTGGAAATTCTAAAGCTTAGTAGTCTTCCAAAGCTCATCAGATTTTGTAGTGGCAACTTGGTTGAATGCTCCTCCTTGAAAGTTCTGCGGATAAATAGCTGTCCTCAACTTAACGAATTTGTCTCCAGTTCTTCAAGTGAAGATGTGGCTGTCAACAACAATCCTGAATATATGCACAGAGTTATGTTTGATGCGAAGGTAATTTTACTCCTTTTTCCCTTTTTTCTTCTCCCTCAACTTTCCTTCTAGTTGTTCAGGAACAGAACTAGGCATCAGAAGTTGACTCATTTTTATCTTGTGTCATTGTGCATAGTCATATTAACAAGAAAAATTATGCTGCTAGCTGCCAACAAATTTTGCTGATTCTCTTTTTCTCTTGTTCATTTGTGCTCTAGCGGCTAATTTCTTTTGAGGTACTAGCATGGCCACTGACACCATGAAATTAAATTGCAGGTATCATTCCCAAACTTGAGGGAACTTCAAATCTTCAATATGGATTGGATTAAGAAGATATGGCATGATCAGCTCCAAGAAAATTCCTTTTGTGACCTTAGAGTGTTAAAATTAAGGCATTGTAAACAACTGGTGAAAGTTTTTCCATCCGATATGCTGAAAAGATTTCAGAATTTAGAGACCCTGTACATAGATGGCTGTGATTCACTAAAAGAAGTGTTTGACCATCATATGCTGAAGGATGCTAAAATGAAACGTGCTGAAATGTGTTCTCAGTTGAGAGATCTGTATTTATGGCATCTACCCAATCTAAAGCAAGTATGGAAGATAAATTCCCAAGAAATTCTCTCCTTTCAAAAACTTCAGTCAGTGAATATTTGGGATTGCCCAAGCCTAAAAAGTGTCTTTCCGCCCTCTATAGCCCAATGTCTTTGGCAACTTGAAAAACTCTACATAGAATCTTGTGGGGTGGAGGCAATTGTTGAAAAGGAGGCAGGAGAAGAAGAAGCAGCTGCCAGATTTGTATTCCCCAAAGTAAGCTTTGTGGGGCTGTGGAAACTGCCTGAACTTAAGACTTTCTACCCAGGAATCCATACCACGGAGTGGCCGGTGTTAAAAACAATAAATGTGCTTTTCTGTGACAAAATGAAGGTATTTAGTTTTGAATCTCAGAGCTTCCAAGGGCCATTTCAGGAGGACCAACCAGAGATCCAAATTCAGCAGCCTCTTTTCTCTTTTCAAGAGGTAAGGATTTCAATTGTCAAGACTGATATCTGTTTGTATCATCACCAGAACCAGGCATATGGTGCGCCACAAAATGAACGCAAGTAGTTTATCATGAAAATTGCATCTAGCAAGCAAATCAGATCAGTGAAATTAAGCCATATCAATCCTAGATCCTTCAATTTTGTTAAAATGATAATGTCCAATCTCTTAGAAACTACAGCTCCAGCTTACTTTTGATTGGTATCTTTTCAGGTTGTCTCTAGCTTGGAACAATTACCATTGGACAGTGAGGACACTAAACTCATAAGGAAAGGTTGGTTTCCATCTCATCTCTTTGAGAAACTCAAAGCCGTTGACCTGATTAGCTTTCATGAAGAATCAGCAGATTTGCCCCTAGATGTCCTATATGGCTTTCCGAAGATGGAAAAACTTGCTGTTGTAAATTCCAAATTCAAAGAGCTGTTCCCACAGGGAGAATTGCTTGGCAGGGAGAAATACAAAAGTTGCCTGTCTCAAATACGACACCTAAAATTGAATTTTCTCCCTGATCTAAAGCACATATGGAACCAAGACTCCCTAGCAGAGCAAGCTCTTCCAAGTCTTGAAGTTCTAGAAGTATGGGGATGCGACAATTTGAAAAATGTTGCGCCATCCTCTGCTTCTTTCCAAAATCTTTCAACTTTGGACGTTTGGGATTGCCTTGGATTAGTTAATGTAGTTGCATCCTCAACTGCGAGGTCTCTTGTGCAACTGACAAGCATGAGAATAAGAGAATGCAATGCAGTGACAGATGTTGTGGTGGCCAATGAGGGTGGTGAAACGGAAGATGATATTATCTTCAGGAGATTAGAAAGATTAGAACTTGATGGTTTGCCTAGCCTTAGAAGCTTCTGCTCAGCAAGACAAAAGCTCAAATTTCCATTTCTAACCGAAGTAATACTGAGTGGATGCCCCAAGATGGAATTTTTCACAGGAGGAGTCCTGAGCACACCGAACCTACAAAGGGTTAAACTGCATAAAGAAGATGAAAGAGGCCGATGGAATAGCAACCTTAATGCAACCATACAACACTTGTTTGCTGAGACAGGTTGTGATGTCTGATCAAATATATTTTTTCTCCCACCATTCCACATGTAACACCGACCAGCTAATAAAGTAAATATATATGATAAAAGAAAAGAGAAGAAAAAAAATAAAAATTGTCAAAGCTAAAACAATGTTTAGTGGAAGCGTAGTTTTGAGGTGCATATAATTGATACTTACCCATAGTTTTGAGGTGGGGAATTCATATACACTAGGAAGGTCTTCAATTCACCTGGTCAATGCAATCGTAACCATCCACTCTGTCAAATGACAGTGTTTCTACATTTGTGCTTTGCCTGTGTTTTCATTTACACACATATTGTTCATGTCAAACTGGAAAAAGCTCTTTTTTTTTTTTGACATTTTATGCATTTCTTTGATACAGATTAAATTGGTGGAATTGGAGGCGCAGACAAGTAAGCAAGGCATCACATAGTGGAGAGAGCATGAAGCAAAAGAAAGGGAGAGAAGCAGTTACAACTATTAAGAGTAGTTAGGAATTTCGATTTTCAGTTTTTCGTGGGCTATTCATTTCATTTTGAGTTCTTCATCTCCAATCCACGCGACTCCACCTGTATGGCTCTTCGCTGGGCTTTTGTGGTGGGAAACTGGGATTAAAAATAAAAAATAAAAAATTAATTTATTTTTCGTCGACTTTTTACAAGTTATTATTATTATTATTATTATTATTATTATTATTATTATTATTATTATTATTATTATTATTATGAAAGAATATTAATTTTTTAATTTATTAAAATAACTTTAATATAATTTTATTACGAATATATTTTAATAGTAAAATATCATTTATATATATATATATATATAATACAGAAATTGACTTAATAATTTATTTATATATAAATAATTATACTAATTATTATTATAATAAAAATTAATAATAATAACTTTTTAATAAAAATTAACTTATCACTTTGCACTATTCCCCCTTTTTTTGGTGTTGTTGTTGTTTTTTTTTTTAAAAAATTTCATCTATATTTTGATAAAATACAGTACAATATGATTATTCATGATGATTACTTTTGACTGTAAGCCTAGAACTGTGGATGAAGCAGTTAGCGTGGGAGAGGTGTGGGTTCCATCCCTCCTCACCTTCTCTCTCTCTCTCTAATTTTTTTTAATTCATTTCTTAAAAAAAACCTATAAAAAAAATAATTTTGTTATTATTTATTTATATAATAAAAAATTATTAGCTTTATTGTCTTGGTATACTTATAATAATAATAATAATAATAATAAATAAATAATAAAACAATGGCCAACCAATATTATTATATTAGCAACTCTTAGATGCAACTTGGTCATCTTGGCTATTGGTAACAATTTCTGTCTTTTATTATAAATAAATAAAAATAATAATGATTATTTTTAAATTATTAGTAAAAATTTTTAAATGCAACTTGGTATCTGCCTGACAACTTTTGGTTCGAGAATAATCTCATGTAGCCGCATCATTCATTGATTGATAATAAATACGGACGTGAATAAAATATTTTTTTTTTTAATTTTTAATTTCTTTTTTTCCAATTTAGCTATTGTTATTAGATGACAACTCATGCTTATCTCGTCGGTAAACTTAAAATGAAAATAACTAGCATCATTTGAATATCAGGTTGGTCTGGTTTTTTAAATTATATTTAAGAAGTTAACAAAATTTATACTTCAGGCTTCCATGTCCGCTCCACGTTCTTATTCTGCTTGGGAGAGCTATTCGTCAACATATTTCAACTCCACTCTCAAACGAAAGTTACCTAACAAAAAAGAAAGCCTATCTTTCTCCCTTGTCTTTACCGTCGAAGTTTCCTGATCAACTGGTTGTCTGTCTTTCTTTAATCTTTTCTTTGTTTGGTAAAATTTTGACGACTTTCTGATCATTGAAGAGAAACAAAAAAAAAAAAACGTAAACGTAATTGAAAAGAAAAGGGAACGGCAACTTAAACTCAGAAAGATAATGGAGATTGTTTCCTTTTGCGCTTCCGTCCTTCCCACCGTGGACCAGTACATCATCCAGCCGCTCACGCGCCGTGTAAGTTATGCTTTCACTTACACGAGGAAGGTTGCAGAGCTGAAGCATAAGGTTGAGACACTGGCCGGTTCGAGAGACAATTTGTGGAACTCCGTTGAAGATGCTAGGAGAAGAGGGGACGAGATTCAAAAGAACGTCGAGAAGTGGTTGGCTGACGCGGAGGAAGCCATTGCAGGTGCCGAAAAGCTCATTGAAAGAGAAGAAGAGGCAAACAAGCGGTGTTTTGCTGGGCTCTGTCCCGACTTGAAGGTCCGGTATCAGCTCGGAAAGAAAGCAGTCAAGGAATCTTTGGCTATCGACAGTCTGGAGAATAAAGGTAAATTTGATCGAATCTCTTACCGTGCCCCTCTACAGCAGATTGTGACCTCAACTGTCAATTGTTTGGAGGGCTTGCCTTCAAGGGAATCCATTTTGAATGAAGTTATGGATGCACTAAAAGATCCCCACGTCAACATGATAGGACTCTATGGGATGGGTGGTACTGGAAAGACCACTCTTGCATCAGAGGTACTGCGACAAGCAATAGACGCCAAGCTGTTTGATGTTGTGGTTATGGCTACAGTATCTGAAAACCCAAAGATCAAGAAAATTCAAGGAAAGATCGCAGACGCGATGGGCTTAGAGTTCAAGCAAGAGACCGTGGGTGGAAGAGCAGATCTATTACATCAAAAGTTGAAGGAGAAGAAGAAGATCCTTGTCATTTTGGATAATCTTTGGGCAGCAATTGAACTAAACAAGATAGGAATTCCTTGGGGTGATGAACACAAAGGATACAAAATGCTACTGACCTCAAGAAATCTACATGTTTTGAAAAATGGAATGAGAACACAAAAGTCCTTCCAACTGAAACCTTTGTCAGAAGCTGAGGCATGGAAGTTGTTTCAGATCACGGTGGCTGACAGCAACACTCAGAAAGTTCCATCTCTTGCCAATGAAGTTGCCTCAAAATGTGCAGGCATTCCCCTTGCGATTGTCACAGTCGCAAAGGCTTTACGAAATAAGGAGCTACATGCATGGGAGGATGCTTTGAAGAAACTATCAATGACCTCCAGGTTCGACAACACAGGGATGCGAGCAGAAGTATACGTGGCTTTGGAGTTGAGCTTTGCTCTCTTAGATGGGAAGGAAATCAAGTCACTTTTCCTGCTTCTTCCTCTGTATGTATATTCCGCCATTGGTATTGAATATTTGTTGAAAGATTGTGTGGGCCTGCATTTATTTGAAGGTGTAGATAGCATCCAGGATGCAAGAAACAGATTGCTAAAACTGATTGATGACCTTAAAGCTGCTTGCTTTTTGCAAGACGGTGATTGGAATGGTATTGTGAAAATTCACGACTTTGTCCAAGCCTTTGCCATGTCAATTGCATCAAGAGATCAAAATGTGGCTGTCGTTAAAACAATCTCTGAATTAGGTAAGTTTTCAGAGAGGTGTACACCCAATAGCTGCACCAGACTTTCTTTGGTGCTCAGTGATCTCTGTGATCTACCTGAAGATTTGAAATGCCCAGAACTAGAATTCCTTCTAGTTTCATGTAATCGTTCTTTGAGAATCCCTGATTCATTTTTTTCGGGTACTAGAAAACTCAAAGTGTTGGACTGCCAAGGCGTTACCTTTTCATGTCTTCCTCAATCACTCAGTCTCCTGACAAACCTTCATACCTTGTGTTTTGATGGATGTGTCTTGCCCAACATAGCCATAGTTGGAACACTAAAAAAGTTGGAGATCCTTAGCCTAGTGTGTTCTGACATTGTTGAGTTGCCTAGAGAAATTGGACAATTGACTCAGCTAAAGTCGCTAGTTTTGTCAGATTGTACAAAACTTGAAGTTATTCCGGCAAATGTTTTGTCCCAGTTATCATTGTTAGAAGAACTATATATAGATAACAGCTTTGCTCACTGGGATGTTAAAGGGCTCGATAACCAAAGTAATGCAAGTCTTTCTGAGCTGGAGCACTTATCTCGCCTAACAAACTTGCGGATAGATGTTCCAGAAGCAGAGAAGCTACCAGAGGGATTGTTCTCCAACAGGTTGGAAAGATTTAGGATACTCATTGGCAATGGGTGGCATTGGAGTGAAGAATATCCAACTTCAAGAACGCTGAAGCTGAAGCTGCATACCAGCATTCATAGTTGGAACCTTGGAGTCAAGACCTTATTGAAGAAAGCTGAAAGTCTTTTTTTGGATGAAGTGAAGGGGGTCAAGAATGTATTTTATCATCTACCCAAGGAAAGCTTTCGGCAATTAAAGCATCTCCTCATCCAAAATGGTGGCGAGATTCAATATATCTTTGACTCGGAACGGCGGTGGCCTTTTGATGCCTTTCCTGTCTTAGAGTCGTTGATTTTGCATAATTTGGTGAACCTGGAGAAGATTTGCCGTGGGCAACTCATGGCTCTGGATTTCTGCCAATTGAGGATCTTAAGGCTCATAGGCTGCAACAAATTGAAGAATCTATTCCTATTTTCCATGGTCAGAAACCTTAAACTGCTTCGTGAAATGAAAGTAATAGACTGCAGTGGAATTGAAGAGATACTTTCTGGCGAAACTGAAGAAGAGGATGATAGAAATGAAGTGTTTGATTTTACTGAGTTATGCTCCTTAGAATTACAGCTGCCATTGCTCCAGAGATTTTGCTCCAAAGTGAGATCGTCTCCTGCGTCCACATCCTCGACTCATTCCATACAAAACCAATCAACAATTGACCTACGGTGGCCCCTCTTCGATGAGACGGTACGCGAATTCATTCTTTAATAAAATCACATTCTTGATTTCAAAATTTTGACTTCAATCTAATGGTCTGTCAAACTAAATTCTTGGTGTAAAAATATTTATCTTTTGCTATAAGTCTCAAATTTCGGATGGAGCTAAAATGACTATTGTACATTTTTTCTAGAATATTAGTGGTAATGATATATGTATAGATATTGTAAAACATAGATTATGATCTACTTTTATTTTTTTTCAAATGAGATTAAAACTACCACTTAATGCTCATCCAAAAAAAAGAATCCATTAATGGTAATTTAGTAAATTAATTTTTACATGACTAGGTCATTACATAATAAGTTTTAACAAGGATAATTTATTTATCTATTATTTTGTTAAAAATAAATTTAATTTATCTTTTGTGACCATTAAATAAGATGACAATTGTATAATATTTCAAATAAAAAATGAGTAGTGATATTTCTTGCGAGTTAGTGTATAGATACACTAGAAAGTATTTGCTAAACAAAGGAAATCAAAGAAAATATTTTCTATTCTAATTCTGTCTTGTTTTTCTATCTTATTATATTAGGTAACTAAACTGAGGAAATATCATATTCATAAAATATAAGTCTAACAATGTTTACCAAAGACATACAAAAATTTTAGCTTCTTCAAAATGTAAAGTCAAGCATAGAATTTTTCCCCCATAATATTATAATACTCGAAAATAACTGTAAATATCCTAGTTACTTTAATCAGCAAATCATCTCAGCATACTTAAGCAAAAAGGTTAAATTTTTAATAAATTAATTTTTATTACTATGGATGATTTAATAAAGTTAATTTAGTTACTAGTTAAATCAGTTTCCTTTAACCACTTTGAAAACTTATATATAGTAATGAACTTTTAGATAACTGAAATATTTTATTCAACTAAATTACATTTTCTTTCTTAATCCATTTTCCTTTTATATATTAGAATGTACACTGCATTATGTATGATCAATAAGTTTTTTAAGTTTAATTTTGCACTATATAACTTAATGTTTGAATAATATAAAATTAGAAGAATCACAAATATGAGACGACAATTAATTCTGATATGATATTCACTTTAATATGGAATATTAAAAAAAACTCAAAGTATAGTCATGTGAGATACGAGGGGATTTTTAATTTGATTTAGTTAACACGTGAGTCAAATTAACTCTACTTCAAAAAAAAAAAAAACTTTAAGTGAAGTCTTGATAAAGTTTTTTTTAAAAAAATTAAATAAATTTGTGTGTTATAAGATTATGTGTGCTATACACACAAAAATTTTTAGTAAAAATAGCAAGTACCAAGATATATCAAATGTTTGAATAAAAAATGAAAACATAAACATATGAATTTTTGTTAATTTTTTTTTATAAAAATAACAAAATTTTCTTGTTATCTCTAATAGCTTGAATGAGATAAAAGATTATAAAAAAAGATTCAATTTTATACAAATCACATCTTATATTTTTGAATAATCAAACTACATACTTAAATAATTAATACAAAAAGGGAGCCTTTTATCTTTTCCTTTTGATATTCTAACAAAACAATGAACGATAAAAAAAAAGATAAGGAGTTTCATAGACATGCAAAAGAATTAATTGCTGAAACAAAAATTGTGGCTGCAGATCGTGTTCTCGAATTTGAAGGAGCTGAAATTGTCCTCAGTCATTGCAGAAAATATATGGTGGAAGCAATATGGAGATCTTTCTTCCTTCTATAATTTAAAAACCTTGGTTGTGGAGGCTTGTAGGAAAATAAATTATTTATTTACTTCAGCAATTGTCAGAAATCTTGGACAACTCCAGAGACTTGAGATATGTGATTGCACGTTAATGGAAGGGGTAATTGCTGCAGAAGGAGAAATGATAAGCAAGACGTGTTTTCCTAAGCTAGAACAACTAAAGCTCAAAGGTCTTTTGAAGCTTGTCAGATTTTGCAATGGCGACTTTATGGAGTTGCCTTGCCTGAAAGATCTGTGGATAGAGAATTGTCCTGCATTAAAGTCATTCATATCAAATCCTATAGTTACTGCTTCAGAGGCCAAATTAGCTCTCTTCGATGAGAAAGTGAGGGATCTTTGTCTTTGCTTGAAACAAAAAAATTTCAATAGTTCTTTTGATTCTAAATTTAGTTCTTGTTCTTGTTTACTTAATGCTGATCTTTATTTGAGGCCATGTCATGCATGTTTTCCATTGCAGGTGGCATTCCCTAACTTGGAGGGATTGCATATTGAAGAAGTGAATGTGTTAAAGATGATATGGCACAATAAACTTCATGAAGGTTCGTTTTGCAAACTGAAAAGGATGAGTGTTCGACAAGCAGGGGAGCTGGTGAATGTATTTCCATCCAATATGCTGATGAGATGGTTCTTGAATCTGGAGCATCTGGATGTAAATGATTGTGAATTACTAGAACAGGTTTTTGATCTTCCACCTCACAAAGAGCTGATAAATTTCAGCAAAAAGCATGGAATGCCAGCCAGTCAACTGAAATTCTTGCAGATAGGGAGATTGCCGAATTTGAAGTACATTTGGAAAAAGGATGGCCGAGAAAGAGACATAATCTTCTTCCAGAATTTGCATACGGTGTTTGTTGGTGTTTGCCCAAGTCTGAAAAGCATATTTCCGTATTCTATTGCAACATGTCTTCCGGAGCTTAAAGAACTGACGATAGTAGATTGTGGGATTGAGGAAATTGTTGATAAAGGGGAAGACACAGAAGCGATACTTGAATTTCCTCAATTGACCACTTTAAGACTAATGAAGTTAGACGAACTCAAGACACTCTATCCAGGGGAGAATACTTCTGAATGGCCAATATTAAAAAACTTAGAAGTTTTTGCCTGTCCAAAGGTGGAAATATTTTCTTTAGGAAGTAGGAGCATTGACGGAATAGGTTCGAGGAGCCAATCGGAAAATCCATCTCGACAACCCTTTTTCATAGTTGAGAAGGTATACTCTAACTTAAGGGTACCTGTGTTCCATGCCTTGCTATATTGTTGCATTTATCTTTGCTTACTGTGGATCCATAGTGAATAAGAAAAATCAAGTTCTTAATTCCAATAGGGGCTAAATGCAACTAACCCCTTTTAGTGTGCCTCTCTTGCTTTCCATCTTTTTTAGATTCAATTTCAATTGAAACTTATATGATTCTTAATTGTAGCTATTGAGATCTTTTCTCCGTATTTTGTTAATTTTTCTATTAGATGGCCAAAATGATATTGTTTTTCTAAAAAAAAAATTACAAATTATGAAATCTACAAAATTTAGAAATTGAGTACTCAAAAATTATTAAAATATTAACTCATAAAGTTTTTTTTTTTTTAAAATAAAAATAATCCTAATGAGTTAAGAAATTAAATATCATAATGTTTGGATTTTATAATTTTTAAATTAAAAATGAGTTTTAAAATTTTCACTAGTGAAATTAATAGAATTTTAACTATGTATTTCAATTATCCAAATTAGAAACCGAGGGAATTTTATAGTATAAATTGAAACTCCATTGAAGTAAGATGCAAAAGAGGTCAATCACATAGGGTTTTAAGTGCAATTAGTCATTAGAATTTCTACTGTAAATAGATTATCAGAGATCACATATGCTGCTACAGTCCACTTGCATCTTTGGATTTAATTAGCCATTTTTGTTGTAGTCAGCTAAACTTTAGCTACTTGCATCAAAACTCTACAAATTACTTCTTAATGACAACTAGAATATTTTTTCTGAAGATAAAAGAAATATCACAAGTACCAAATAATCTTTCCACATGTTTGCATGGGAAAAATGTAAAGCAGAGAGATGTGGGGCGAGTAAAATTATTCAACATTTGTTACAAATTCTAACCTAAAATCTAAATAAGAATAACTAACAAAATGATTAAATTGAAGAACAAAATCAAGGTTTGTGGCCTTATTAATACCTAATTGTTAGAGCTTGTGTATAATTGAACAATGATGTGAAGTTTCTTCTGTTTTCGGTTCTTAAGCTTTCATTTTCTTATTGTTTTAAGTTCCTACCACTAAAATCAAATTTCAATAATTTTTCTAAATTATACATCAGTTGTAAAGTAAGTTTGATCGACTGTGTTAACATTATTATACACAAATTTTGGGGATATTCACACAAACAGTTGAATGATGAGTGACATTCGAATTCGAGTAAAAGTTAAGTTTAACATTGTGTTTTTTTTTTCTCTCCTTGGATGTAGTTGAAATGTCGAAATCCAATATTACAACTCAGTTTACTTGATTGGCCCACAGGTCATTCCGAACTTGGAAGTATTGACATTGAACATTAAGGATGCAAAATTGATACAGAATGGCCTTTGTCCGGAGTATCTATTTGACAAAGTAAGGTTTCTTTGCTTAGAAGGTTTTGATGAGGAGTCAGCTTCATTTCTCTTCACTCTCCTCGGAAGATTTTGCAATTTGGAAAACCTCGAAGTGGTGAATTCTTGGTTCCAGGAATTGTTCTCATGTGAAGGTCTTATCAATGAGGAGAATCAAGGGAGGACTATTCCCAAGATTAGACACCTGAAGCTACACTTTCTTCATAAACTGAAGCGTGTTTGCAGACAAGATTGCCAACTGGATCACATCTTTGAAAGTCTTGAGACTTTAGAAGTATGTTGGTGTAACAGTTTGATTAATTTGGTGCCATCTATTAATATTGCATCATTTGGAAACCTGTCCCATCTAGATGTATATAGATGCGAAGGTTTATTGAATCTGGTAACACTGTTAATGGCCCCATGTCTGGGGCTTCTCAGAAAATTGAGCATAAAGGATTGCAGTTTGGTGAAGGAAGTAGTGGTTAGAGAGGGAAATCACAGAGAAGGCCAGATTACCTGGGTCAATCTGAAAAGTTTGGAACTCCATTGTTTGGCAAGCCTCACTTGCTTCTCTTCTGCATATCACACCTTCAAATTTCCATGTTTGGAGGAAGTAATCATAACACGATGCCCCGTGATGAAGACTTTCACGGGAGGAGTCTCAATCACACCAAAGCTCAAGAGAGTGAAAATGGCAGAAGGGGAAAATGACAGAGGGCGTTGGGAGGGTGATCTCAACACCACCATACAACAGTCGTTTGCAGAACTGGTTAGTGTTTTTAATTATTTTCATCTTTGTTTTTCCTTCATCATATTTAACTTAGCAAAGGTGCCATAATATTTTGATTCTCCAGGTTGGACTTGATGGCACAGAACAACTGGAGTTCTCAGAACACATCCAGCTGAAAGAAAAATGGCACAAGGAAAAATTTTCAGCCAAGTTCTTCTCCAATTTGAGATCACTGATAGTGGACAAATGTGCAACTTTTTCAACTGCCATTCCATCCAATTTATTACCGTTCTTGGACAATTTGTTGGAACTTGAGGTGAAAAACTGTGATTTAGTGGAAGAAGTGTTCGACCTCACACTGCCAAATGCTGCGGACGGACAAATTGGGACACTGCCCAAGCTAAACAAGTTAAAGTTGATTGATCTACCAATGTTGAAGCATGCATTGAATGAGGGACCTAAAGGGTTTTTTGACTTCACAAGCCTGAAAGTGTTCAAAATTCACAACTGTGGCAGTTTGAGATACATATTTAACCCAACCATGTGCTCGGGCCTCGTGCTACTCCGAGAACTAGAAGTAAAAGACTGTCCTCTAATTGAAGAAATAATATCAGAGGAAGCAGCATCTTACAATATTAATATTGTGTTTCCGCTATTAACCTCCATTGCCTTGGAGCGCTTGCCGAACTTGATAAGCATCTATACTGGAACTGGTACTGTGCAATGCCCATCACTGCAGAAAATTGCTGTAGTTGAGTGTTCCAGCACACTCACTTCTATATTCTTAAATGAATCGGCTCCAAATGCTACTAACCAAGCAAAGGTCGGCCTTTTATCTTCCGTTTCTTTTTCTTTTCTTTTCTACATCATGTTGAAATAACGCATCATTGAATTTGAATAGGCCAAATTGAACATTGGTCCCTAGTCTCATAGGCTACATTCTTCCTCCAGTTCTAAAAATTCATTAATATGTTCCATACTTTCATCCATCTAAAAAAATTCAAAGACTATCACAATTTTATCCACATTTAAGGGAGATAGTTAAAATCAATTATGTTTTGACTTACTTTTAGATTATGACAATTGCTGGAAATTAGATCCCTTTAGTTAATTAAATGTCTGGAACTAAATCAAAAATTTTGAAACTTGATGGACGAATTCAAAATAACATTGAAATTCAAGGAACAATGCATGTATTATTTACTTGTCATTTCACATGGGTGCATCTTGAAATTAGACTATACCACACATGAGGCAGTACCATCCAACGTCTGTGCCTATTTAACCAAAATAACAAGCTCAGATTGGAAGACTAACTGTTAAGATTTAGGTGCATAAAAATAAAAGTGAAGATGGGGGCTCCCGGGTCATTGGATCTTGAATCTTTTGTTTTTTTGGGCCATGACTCTGAACATGGCATTGATCAATTTCAAATTATCATGCAAGGTAGGCATAGGTCAGTTTAGAGAGTTGTAAGCTAAACAAAAATAAATTAATAAATAAATAAATTTTAAAAAAAAAAAAGAAAGAAAGAAAGAGTAATGTTAGAAACATAAAGGAAACACATGTGGTTCTCTTCTGTCTTTTAAGTATGACAAGAAATAATTCATGCAGAGATATAATCTAACTATAAACTGAACATACTAACATTTTAAGTGTAGGGATTCATATTATTGCATAACTTGATAATTTTGGACGATAAATTAAGGTGCATGCATTATTAGTTGTCAAAATGAATATTAATTCCCCAAAATTTATTTTTCATTTTGTTTCTCAGGTTTTAAAATTTTTTATTTGATTTAAAACTTCTAGTTATGCATCTAAAGACTTCTAATATTTGATCTATTGCTTCATGATAAATGTTTGGCACTCCAGATATCCAAATAATAGATACAATGCCATGAATCCTCTAAAGGAGCAAATCTGAGATCGGTGAATTCGTAACTACATCTACCAGCAACATATGATTTTATCTAAACTATTTGTTTGCAGTTTTTACTTCTTACTGATTGGCATATCACTGTCATGCTATATAGAATAGTCATTTGTCATTATGATTTTCCTTGGTGGGTAAAATTAATTGTCTATGCAGCTTGTATTCCCCAACTTGAAACAGCTGGAACTGTCTTCAATCGAAGTGGATGAGATATGGAATAGCCAACTCATAGATCAGTCTTCTAGCTTCAAACACTTAACAATCTTGATTGTGGAAGATTGTAAGAATCTGAGATATCTATTTACTTATTCTATGGCTGAATATCTTGATCAAATTGAAAGGCTTGACATATGCAATTGCAAATCTATGGAAGAAGTTGTGCTAAGACAATACGTGGGTGATGGAGAAAATTGGGGTGAAATGCTATTCCCTAAACTAGAAGTCCTGAAGCTCAAGAGTCTGCCAAAACTCACAACATTCTGCACCTCTAGCTCACTTCAGTGCCCCGTCTTGAAACAACTGCAAATAGACAACTGCCATCGACTTAAGTCACTTGTCTCCGATACTGCAAGTGCCAATTGCGCACCTAGGGGCCAAAGTGACAAGTGCGACTCACCTCTCTTTGATCAAAAGGTGAATTTTGTTATTTTCCTCTCTCTGTTCTTCTACTATGCACCATATTACAACCTGGCTTATGATCCTTGCTCTTGAAAATTTTTAGGTTTAATCATTCAAAAGAAAATTTGGAAAAAGAAAAAAAGGAAAAAAAAGAAGAAGAAGAAGATTGTATGTTTTACATGTCCTGCAGTAATCTCTCATTCTCCTTTTCTCTGTCTAGATCTTGGTTAACTCCTATCTAAATGGAATGGATTTTTATCAACTAAAGAATCTAATTCTTTTCCATAAACACTGTTAAAATGAAAAAAATTGGTGTAGGTAGCATTCCCTGATGTGGAGGAACTGACAATTCGCAACATGTACTGGTTGAAGACAATTTGGCACAATGAGCTCCACGAAGACTCCTTTTGCAAATTAAGAATTTTACGGGTGGAACAGGCCGAAGCACTCCAAAAGTTGTTTCCATCCAGTATACTTGTAAGAATATTACAGAATCTTGAGCAACTCTTTATAGAAGATTGCGAGTCACTAGAAGAGGTGTTTGACATCCAAGGGCTGATGATTAGTGTTGAAGAAGCACAGGTTGCAACAACCGCTTGGACTCAATTGAAAACTTTGCATATATCGAATCTTCCAAATTTGAAGCGTGTGTGGAATCAGGATCCCGGAGAAATTCTGTCCTTTCATAACCTCAATGATGTGGTTATTTGGGAATGCCCAAATCTGAGAAGTTTATTCCCAGCATCTGTAGCCAGAGGTCTTCTGGAACTTGAATGCCTTGATGTTTACGATTGTGGGATTGAGGAAATTGTTGAAAAGGAGCAAGGAGAGGAAACAACAGCACCCACTTTTGTATTTCCTAAATTAAACAGACTGCAGCTTTGGATACTACCAGAACTGAAGAGATTCTACCCAGGAATGCATACATCAGAATTGCCAGCCTTGAAATTTTTGAGCATTTATCATTGTGACAAAATGCATATGCTAGAATCTCAGAGATTTCAAGGGGAAGAAGAATCAGTTGGGATCCAAGATCAGCAGTCCCTTTTCTCGTTTCAAGAGGTATGGGCCTCAGCTCTCTTTAGAAGTCCAAATTATCTATCCTAACTTTTAAACATCTCAATACTTAACCTAAATTCTGAGGATTTTGAAATTCACACACATAATTCCCACCAAAGAATTTCCCACGCTCTTTCAATTGAGAAAATACTTAAATGCCAAGTTTCACATAAGCTTCTTGTGTACTTGTTTTGTTCAACATCGAGTCCAATTTCCTTTTGTGTAATTGAGTTCCAGGTTATTCCCAATTTGGAGGGTTTAGCATTAACTTGCAAGGAGGCAACAATGATATTGGAAGAACAATTTCCTGAGAAACTCTTTCACAATCTCAAATCTCTTCGACTGGAATGCTTCCATGATAAATCAGCAGTCCTCCCACCTGGTCTCTTTGAACGATTCCCTAATATAGGAAAACTCATTCTGCTATGTAATCGACAGAGAGAGTTGTTCCCATATGGGCTTATTGGAGAGGGCAAGCATGCAAGGCCTATCCCTCGAATACAACGATTGGGACTTGAAAGATTTCCTGATGCAAGACACACGAGACAACAAAAATCCCAAATAGATGCACTTCTTCAAAATCTTGACTCCCTACAAATGTGGATGTGTAATGGTTTAACCAATTTGGCACCATTCTCTGCATCTTTCCAAAGTATTACACTCTTGGACATATTTGAGTGCCGAGCCTTGGTTCACTTATTTACATTGTCTGCGGCGGAAACTCTTGTGCAACTCACTACAATGGTAATACGTGATTGTGATCTGGTGACAGAAATAGTTGCAAGCACCAGTCATGATAGTGACCGTGAGATTGTCTTCTACAAGTTAGCAAGTCTGGTACTGTGTCGTTTACCAAGCCTCACTAGTTTCTGTTCTGGGGAACATACCTTTAAATTCCCATCTTTGATGGAAGTAACTGTGAGCCAATGCCCCAAGATGGGGATTTTCTCAAAAGGAGTCTTAAGGGCGCCAAAACTACGGGGTGTAAAACTGACACAACAAGGGGACAAAGAGTGTTGGAATGGCAATCTCAATACAACCATTCAACATCTGTACAAAAGAATGGTATGTATGGATTGATTAATTGCAACAACTCCTAAACTTTGAAATTTTACATAGGAATTTATGTTAAAATACTTGTTTGATTATTGCAATGTTTTGTATTTGGAAGGTTGGATTACATGGACTACAAGATCTGAGGCTTATCAATTTTCCCAACTTAACAGACGCATGGCATGGTGAAATGCCAGCAGAGTGCTTTTACAATTTAAGATCGCTAGCGGTGGAGAATTGTGCATCATTCTCAAATGCAGTGCCATCTAGCTTATTATCATTCTTGAACAGGTTGGAAGAGTTGGATGTGAGAAACTGTGACTCATTGGAAGAAGTGTTTGGTCTAGAAGGGCTGAGTGCTAATCTAGAACATCCTGTTCTTTCCAAGTTAAATAGCTTCTTGTTGAGTGATTTGCCGAGGTTGAGGCACATTTGGAATAAGGCTTCTTATGATATTTTGAACTTCAGGAATCTTAAATTGCTTAAAGTTCATAATTGCAGCAGCTTGAAGTATATATTCACTCCAACCATGGCTTTGAGCCTTGCACAAATTCAAGAGCTGGAAGTGAAAAATTGCAACTTTATCGGAGAAATCATTATGAGTGGAGACGAGGAAGCAATAGTAGATACCATATTTTCTCAACTTAGCTGCCTTGTTCTCGAGTCTTTACCTAATTTGACAAGTTTTTGCTCAACAACTGATGTTCTTGAACTTCAATCCTTAGAGAAAGTTACGGTAATTGGCTGCCCAAGGATAGAGACATTTGCTTCCTCAATTGTTGGGGCACAGAAGCCAAATATTGTTGATAAAAATGAGGAAAGTCTTGGCCAGGAAGAGTTTAGTACTGCTAATGTGCTCCTCTTCGGTTCAAAGGTTAGTTTACGAAAATCCTTTTTTCACATTATATGTATATGTATATGAATACAAGCAATTGTACAAGCACACAGTTCTGCCGCATATCTATATGGACTGAATGACAATAATAAACTGGAAATTATGTGAATGATACACTTGGAGCTTGATTTGAATTGTTTCATACTTGATTCTTTCTAATCAAGAGTCATTGTGATACTTTAATAGAAATAATCAGCTGGATATTTCATTTTAGAATACACCAATCATGTTTGGATCTCAGGTCTTCGGTATACAATTTACCCAAATGTCTAATCACAAAATAGTTTCTTTCAGATCGTATGGCAAAAACAATACAACATGTCTTCATTAGTCTAGGAATCTAGAGTTCACCCATTCCAGATTAAACATTCCTTGACTAAGTCTTCTCTTTTTCTCTTTTCTTTTCTTTGTGTTTTCACAAAAGCACCTACTGTTGCACAGAGGTGGAAATATTGGAGGCTAAATAGTTTGCAATTTGGGCAGGAAATTCAACATATCCTCACTGAGCCTCCAGTGTTTGTCAAAATCACTTTTACAATGTTTAATACCCTGTTTGGTTTATTACCAGGTTACATGCCGTAGCTTGAAGGAACTAAAGGTGGAATGGAACAAAAACATGAAGGACATGTTGCATGGAAAATTTGCAACAGAGTGCTTTGCTAAAATAAAGGTTCTTGGGTTGATGAATTTTCCCCATGACGAGACCCTTTTTCCTTCTGATATCCTTCTGAGATTACCTTATCTAGAAAAACTTGTTGTGAATGATGCTCATTTTGGAGAGCTATTCCTAGAGCAAAGGATGGTTGGCATGAAAAATAATGGTGAGGATGTTACTAAATTGAGACACCTAAAGTTTTTGCAGCTTCTGAAGCTTGGTCACTTGTTCCAGGATCACTCCATCCCGGACCTGGTCATTCAAAATCTGGAAATCCTTGAAGTACAAGAATGTATTGGATTGAAGATTTTAATGCCATCTTCATTGTCTTTCCAAAACCTGATGACTCTGGAAGTATCAAAATGTCATGGATTAACAAATTTGATGACTTCCTCAACAGCTAAGAGCCTGGAGAAACTTACAAGAATGAGCATAACTGAATGTGAGATGCTGGAAGAAATAGTAGCAAGTGAAGGAAATGAAGGGGAAGATGAGATTACTTTCAGTCAACTAAAGCATCTGGGACTTCATTGTTTACGAAATCTTGTGGGTTTCTGCTCTGGAAATCACACATTCAATTTCCCATGTTTGGAAGAGGTAACTTTGAGAGAATGCTCCAAGATGAAGTTTTTCTCAGAAGGAGCCCTGTTCACTCCACAGTTGACAGAAGTGCAAATAGCACTAGAAGGAGATCAATGGCATTGGGAAGGAAGTCTAAACACAACCATACAACAACTGTTTTCAAAAACGGTGCGTTCAAATTTTTAAATAAATTTGTTTATTTTCTTCACAGAAGCTAGAGCTCAATTTTCTATTGTACAAATGCCTTAAAATCACCTCTTAGCAAGCACATCTAAATTCCAGTAACCTAAGAAATCAATGAGTCAACAAATCAAGATGTTCAAAGTTTAAAAGCATCACAGTCAAAATAGATGGTGTTGTTCGTTCAGTTTCTGTTCCCTTTTTCTTCCTGAACTTGACTTGGTTGCCCAATAATCTTTGCAGTGTGTCGGAAATGCCCAAGGACAATGAGTCATTCATCGTATACAAAAGCATTGTGACCCATCTTCACCATACTAATGAATGATGGATGCAAAAGCTTGTGTTTCTTCAACTGAGTGAAGTTGGTGTGAGGTTTTTTTGTAGCTTCCGTTTATATTCATTCATTCTAGACGTCCGTATGATATACCAAGAAGTCAACCAGCATAACTTTTGTCGTTCCCCATAAGAAGCGAGGATAGGAAGGTATGCTTTCAGCTTATTTGGGATGCATAAATTTTATGAAATTCAATCCAATTTAATTCATCAACAAATGAAGCTGTGAAAGCCGTCTCTCCCTTCTCTTTTGTTCTCTTTGACAACTCAATTTATTTAATAAACCCGTTTATTTCTTGTTTTTGTTGTTTTCAAAGGAAAGAGATATGATGCAGTTCATATTCACGTGATGTGTTTTTAGTTATAATTCTGTTCTTGTTATTAAGACATTCTGTGTCTTGCGGTAACATTTTTCTAGGGGAATAAATAATTATATTAGCCTCTAATTAAGGCCCAATTTGACCATACTCTTTCTTTCTTTCTTTCTTTTTTTTTTTGTTTCCGTTCCAGATAACTCTGCAAAGTCTCACTCCTGGAATACTCTGTCAATTTGTGTGAATCCGAGCTGCAGATGTTCATAATTATTTATGACTCATTTGTTAGAATATTATAGAACATAACTTAAGTATAATGCATTATTTGTCGAAATAAACAATTCCAATTTAATTTGGAGGATCCGACTACACAAAAACACAAAAATGTTTATATGGTATGAACTATTTTGTGTTCAAAAGAACCATGAAATATGTGTCCAATAAAATGGGCTGCTACTTGAAAGGATGCAATGAATAGATAATTTCAAAAGACAAGCTCAGCGCCTTCACGGCACTACAGCACTAAAGTTTGCACTTAGTGGAGAAAGTGAATGAACACAAATATATATATATATATATATATAAGTGGCTGGAGGCACCGGGACCTTCTTGTTGGGTTGAGAGCACGCACCCCCCACCCATGGCCCGATTTTCCTCCCCTTCACACCAGATAAACATCCTTCCATTCTTTTCTTCTTTTTTTTTTTTTTTTGGGTACGGACAAAAGCACTTTGGAGGCAAATCACCACCAGAAGAGTGTTTGGTGTTTGGTGTTTGGTTGTATTTTTCAAAACTGTAAGTTATTTTTAAATTATTTAAAATTTACATTTGAGGTTATTAATTTTTAAAATAAATTTAATATTAATAAATAAAAATTATTTATGACCAAAATTTCTATTGAAAGAATTAAGAAAAGGGAAAAAAAATTTCTCTGCCTTCGAAAAAGTTCTCAGAATAAATATTCAAAAATTTCTTTTTTGATAGCTAATTTGCTGCAATTCTAATTATAGCTTGGTTATAATTAGTTTTATTTCACACTTTTCAATAAATGCATAATTTCAAAAAATAAATTCTTCAACGTTTCAAATTTTAATGTTAAAATAAAAATATAAAATTAATGATAATAAAAAAATATTTTTATTATATAATTTATTTTATTAGATAAAAAATAAGAGCGATATTTTTTTTCAACTTTATAATTGTCTTTAAGCCTTAATAATCCATAACTAGCGAATCTATCATAGCAGGTAAAGTTTGGCATCAAACCAGCCGAGAGGAATGAATTCTTTCTTTTTGCTCTTGTAAAATATAATAATGCCATATGCTAGCTAGTTACAAGATGATTGAAGCAAATCAACTTCCTAACGTTAAACCATTACTGATTCCTCAAGAGGGTTGAAGAAGACCAGTGCACTTGGAATCACAATCTGTTGTAAGCTTGTCAACTTCACTCACTCATATGTATGCACAATGCTTCAGGACTCATTACTCCGAGTGAGTATGCGGTTTGATATCTCTACAACGCACATAGGTCAAAAACTGTCCAGGCAACTCTTCCAAAAGAGCTTGAACAACAGAAAGTTGCCCACCTGTGCAAAGCAGGCTAAGTTATCAGTTTGAATTGTCAAGAATGAGATCTACAAAAAAATAAAATAAATAAATAAATCAATGACGAGGTGCATGAAAGAAAGCAGAGATGGAAAACCAAAACTTTTCACTTGAATCACTAGAAAAAAATTCTGCACTTCCACAAATTTTTCCCACAATTCGAAGGATCAACAATGCCCTGGATAAAGCAGGAGTTCCAGTACTTGGCTTAATCAAAGCTTCAATTCAATCAGCTTTGTACGTAATTGCCATGGAATCCTACTCTCAAAGGCATCATGTAATTAACGTGAACAGGCACTGCTCAATTTTTATTTCGATTCGGATCATGCTCCACAAGCTTTGATGTGCTGGAAGGTAAAAGTGACTTCTAATTCTAATTCTAAGTTGTTTAGAGTGACTTGAAAAGAAAAGATTCTTTAACATTAATTTGCAGGGACAAAAAAGAGTTGCAGCATGTGCTCACTGTGAACTTGGCGCATAGGAACAAATTGTACAATGTCTCGTGTAGCCACCCTACTAGTAGAACTTTCTAGTCGATGCCCATTGTCAGCATCAAGGATCTGCAGAAATCAAAATATTGAGCTATTTTCATTTTACTGAAGAGATTTCTAACAGGCGGTTGCCCTTTGCAAAAACTTTGGTACAAATGAAGTAAGCAATAAAGAACAGTGGAAGCATTAGGCATGAAAACGAAAGCACACCTCCATTTGTTTGAAGTCTGCACCTCCAACTCCTACTATAAGAATTGATAGAGGAAGATCAGATGCCCTAACCAAAGCATCTATAGTTTCTTGAAGATCTGTAATGATTCCATCCTGGAAAATCAGACAGCTGGTATTACTTAGATAATGGAAAAAGGAGAGAACAAAGCAGATTACCGTGACCATTATCTTTACCGTTATAATAAGCAGCACAAAATACTTGTTATTCTCGTAGGAGAGTGACTGGCCAGCAATTTGTGCAGCCATGTTGATCACCTGGCCAAACAAAGTAGGTCCTGCCAGAGCAACATTCTGTAAAGCAGTCGCATATGCAGCCATGATGCCTTCAACACCCTCAACCTGTTAAAAAAAACGGGTTTATTGCAAGACTTTTGTTATGCATAGACCAGATCGTAATCCATGGGGACCATTGCACAACTTTAAAGATGAAAACTCAATACAAAGATTTCACCGACACTGGTCTTCTTACTTCAAAATCATTTGGACTCCCGTTCAAGTTAAAGCAATGAGACACCGTGCCCCAATTAGGGGGCCTTCCTCCAAAACCCCAAGCAGGAAAGCGCCTGTCAGAATCATAAAATTGTATGACTTCTCCCACTTCCATTATGGCCTGCAAATTATTCAGTCAATTAGCCAGGAAGCCATGATTTGACGACATTTTCTTCACATGACTAACCAAAGGGGAGCTCTGGCACAGAAACCATAAAAAGGGCACACACATACATGCATAAAAACAAGAGGAACATTTTGTTAAAGAATGCCTACAAACATGGCATCTTTGGCTTGAAAGAAAAAAATGGATAATGGAATTCACACTCTCAAAAAGGAAAACCATTTTATATAATTTCTATAGGCTAACTTATTCTCAAACACATCATATTCTGGCAATTTTTAAAACTGTTCTGCAAGACAGGGTACAATCTAGACTCGTAAGACTATATTTGCCTAAAAAGATCCAAAAGAAAAAAAATCAGAGCAATTTTACAACCCTTGCTGAGTGCAAAACGGTCCTACTAGGGCTTACCTGCTGATAAGAATTCAAACGGCCCGAAGGATCGATGTAGTGCAAAGAATCTGGATTTCGAGGATTTCCATTTGAAGCTGAAAATATTGAACACGAATCATATTTTCACCATTCTTTCTCCATGGTAAGGGTGGATAGATATTGAGAATGAAAAACTGAAGTTTATTTACCTGTAAAGTCAACAGCAACCATAAAATTTAGCTCAAAGCCACTAGAGATATAATCCAAAAAGCTGTACTGTTCTTTCTCCAAAAATCTATCAACAAATAGCTGGCCCTTCAAAACCTATAAAGCTAAAGTGAGTTTTGCAAAGACAGTAACATAATACACAATATTATGGCAAGCAAAAAATAAATACCTTTTCATGGCCATGACGAGATGGCATGACGAAATTAGCACCACTTCTTTCTCTGCAAAGCTTTTCCAGGTCTGCCGCTGATTTTTGAAGCTTGCTGAATGAGAATATCATAAGATCAGTTGTACCATCCATTAATCATTTCAACAAGCAAGAGTAAAACAAAGAGGAAAAAATTAGAAATACACTCTTTACCCAATAAGGACATGGCTGCCACTGTTGTTAAAATCCAAACACTCAATAAGCAATGGATTTTCCTGTGTCAAACAGAAAGTCCATCAGCTAAACAAATTTTTGCCTACAGACTATGAATAAAAAATGAGATATCTAACATCTAAATAAGATAAATATAAAGCCACAAGCTTGCCTTGCTTCCTAATTGCTGCGTGGTTAGACAAAGTGGCTTCCAAATAGGACTGAGATTGTTGCTTACTACCTCCGTCTTGCATATAGGTACACCAACTCCACCTTCAACTATCTTTGATATTCTTAAAAAAGGGTCCTGAGACAAAAGATAACAAAGATTGATACCAAACATAAAAGGGAAACATTACGTGCAATCAACTTTGGTATTGGTTGCGTTGAGAACATATACACTGAGAGAAAACATGTCCTTGTTGTCCAAGTGGGAGCAACGGCATGTCAACTCAATGGCAGTCCTGGAAGCAACTGTTTCTTCAGCATGGATGGTGAGTGTTCCTAAATTTCTCCGAATTCCTTTTCCGTTTTTGTTCTGAAGGTTTAAAGTTAGGTTCTGATTCCATTTTGTTACTATCTGCCATGAACAAAGGGAAGATTGCATACACAAATTAGTAAAAAGAGCTTGAAAACCAAGACTGTATAAAGGACTGTAAGCACAGACCATTTCAGATCAAGATGCATCCATGGTCATCTACCACAGTTTGTCTCAGGGCTTTACATGCAAACTTGTTGATGTATTACAGTCATGTAGCTTAAAGTCAGGTGTGCCTTAATTGAATTGTATAAAAGCATAAAAAAAGGAAAAAAAAATGATCAAATCATTTAGCATGCATAATCCATCCATTGGGTCCAAACAGGTTAAGCAAATTCAAAAAGTGACATTGCTTCAACTGCAGCTGACCTCAGATAGAACACAGCTAGCTTCTCCCAAAAATTCCTGATTCCTCAGCTCCAGTGACTGCAAAGCAATATAAACCAGAGTTTAAAATGTGAACTTTGCTGTAAACAAAATATGTTTCATTAGTTCAGGAGATATCTTTGGAAATCAAAGGTTTTCTTGGCCATCAAAACGAAGAAACAATTTGCAAGTGCTTAAAATGTCATTCTGCATCTCGACTCTTTTCATCTTTCCCCTAGGCTGCCTTAAAAGATTTGCTAATGGATTTTAGCCCAAATATCTGCCCTAGTCGTGATTTGTAAGTTATCCATATCATTTTTTTTTAATCCAAATCTTAATATGAGCAATAAATTTCAGCAATTCTTGGCCCCTTCCAATCATTTTATAACGTGCTTCATCCTTTTTTGACCTTCAGTAGTTCTTGTCTTCCAGGTCACAATCTTAAGGGGCCAAAAATTTTTAGAACGCCAGAATGGCTCCTGGGAGTTTCATTTATTCATCAAAAGTAAACTGTTCCAATCTTAATACAGCTATTAGTAGCAGAAACAGACCTTCACTGGCATATTGTGATATCTGGTATCCACATCATAGATACGAAAGCTGAAACATCCAAAGGAAGAGCAACAAAGAGTTAAATAAATTTTATCAACTTGATAACAAAGAAATACGCAGAAACTGCATTTTTAGGGAATATAAGAAACTTACACTAGCGGTTGCACCATCTCAAAGTGATATGCAATGGTAATCTTTTCAATCCAAGAAGGATTTAAGTCATTCATAATGACCTCTGTGCGACCAAGTTCCTCCAGTTTTCCGTCTCCTTTCCTTGCGTACATAACGGCCATTGGATCACTCTAACAAATAAAAGCATATTTCAATCAAACCCACAGAGATAAGGCCCTGCCAAATTATAAGAAAGAAAATCACAATTGTTTTTCTCAAAATTTAACAAATAAAAAATAAGGGAATCTCATTATTATCTTTTTATCTTTTTCGACCAATCACATCAACCTATCAGGAAGACAAGCCACCTTCTCCCCAAGACCCAAGAAAAAGAAAATGAAGAAGAATAAAAGCATATAAGCAAAGGAGAGAAAAGGCCAAATTAAAACAACAAATCAATTGTCAGCTTTCATCCCGGCATTACCAAAACTATAGAGCTGATGCTACTTCTGTTCTTAACCCCGATCACAAATGCTTATCTGATAGCAATGAAGCTGAGTCATGGAACACAAAACAAGTGATTTCCGTGGCAGGTTGACGAGTCGGACTAGTGGCAGCAGAAATGATCGACAAGAAGGATATGGAGTGATTGAAACTAAATAATGATTGCACAATAATACTATCTTATTAGGGCGCATACCTTTGATGTTATGTCGCGATCAATTAACCTTGATGCCGATAAAGACAACTGCATTGGAAGTTTTATAAGGAATAAGTGCAGAACAAGGAACAAAAATTAGTGACCATTCCGAATGTATAAGCATAGAAACAAGGAAGAAAATTCTTTGTTGTTCATCTCTCCAATAAAAAAATAAATAAATAATAATAATAATAATAATAAGTTTGCCAAGCTAAGTGTCAATGCTTATGAAAAACTACGTAACTACTTCACTTTTACATTAAGTGCTTTGGCAATGAGATGCAAACTATCCATACATTTCTTGCGGCAGACAGATGCAATTCTTTGTTGTATAAAGCATGACACAAAATGGTTCGTTTTGTTTTCCCTTCAAAAGGTCGCGGCATACTGGTATGTTTATACTTTTTGCACACCGTCTGGTTTCCATGCAAATTTAAAAATTGCAAGTCAAATGCACGTGCTGAGGGATATGTTGAAGCAAGGCTAGAGCAACAGAGGTTTAGCATCTTGGAAATGGAGTCGCTGGCCATGCATTGACAAAAGCTTACAAAAGAAAATCTAATATGAAGATTGAAGACATGGTTATCAAAAGTTGGCAATGACCCTAACAGATCTACAGGACCAAAGCAGGTAAAAATCAAAAGGAGTTCTTTGTTGTGGTCAACGGCAAAAACAAAGGAGATGAAAGGACATTTAAAATCACCCATCTAACCATGTAATCTCATTTGTTAGTGATAAATAAGAATAAGGCATTTTTTTTATTTTTATTTTTATTTTTATTTTCACGTGCCCAGAAGTCCAATAACCAGAATTTTTAAAAATTATATTTATATACGGGTATATATATAATGGGAAACAGAAAAAAAAAAAAAAAAAGAAGAAGAAGAAATGCTTATAGGGAGAGATTTATTTAATTTTTTTTAAAAAATAGAAGTATTTAACTTAAGTTTTAATTTTTTTTCATAAATTTTTACAATTTATAATATTTGATATTAATTTAATAATTAATTTATAATCTATCTTAAATTTATAATGAAAATATTTTAACATGGATATGATCAACATTTCACATATATGTAAAATATGTGTACTATAAATTTTTATAATTAAAATAAATTTTTAAAAAATGAAAAATAATTCCAAAATTTTCTTTTTATTTTTAAGAAAGAAAAAAAATTCTAATTTTATTTTAAAAATTACTCTAATAAAAATAAAAATATTTTTCTTAATAAATACATAAATCAAATCAAAAATCTAGTAATAATATATATATATATATATATATATTTGTAATGTTGTTAGAATTAAAATTATTTAAAATTTTAAGTAAACTTTATTTCTGAAATTCAAATAAGGACAACATTGAAAAAACATTCAACTCTAAGAAATTTAACAATCCATACAAATAAAATTTATGATAAAATAGCCCCCTAAAAAATATTGTTTCAAGAAAATCGGAGTACTCTTCTTTCCTTCTCTTTCCTTGGCAATTAAAAAAAAATAAGAAAAAGAAAAAGATAAAACCCCAGACCACTCAATCTTTTGTTCCAAAAATACATTATTTATTCAATAAATAAATGCCCAACCAAAATAAATAAATAAATAAAACCCCAAATCTTCATTTTGATGAAACAGTAGCAGTAATTACGATGATTTTTTCTATGAGCAATTTTTGTTTTTTTTTCAATTCTATCACCTCGATTTGAGTGAAAAGTGGCTGGAGGCCACGAGACCTGAAGAAGAAATCAACGGCGTCGTTCTGGGCGGCATTGTTGTTGTCGTTCGGTTGAGCTGCAGTGGGCCTCTGCTTGACCCCACCGATGGCCTGTTTCCCTCCTCTCACATCACCAGATAGACAACCTCCCATTCTTCGTGTTTTTTTTCTGTCTCCAGAAGCTTCTCAAAAACATCCTTTTCTCTCTGTGAAGCCCTAATTTTTTTGCAACTCTTCTACTCTCCCTCTTAATCTCCAGTAACCTCCATGTGTACGTCTCCGTGTGCTCGTGTATGTGCTCCGTATGTGAGTTTGTGTGTGTGTGTATATATATATATATTTTTTATTTTTTTCTTCTTCTTTTTCTTTTTCTTTTATGTAATTTTACTGGTTTCCAAGAAGAAGCGGGGGTAAAGACAGTGAAAACAAAACCAACCGCGTTTCTTATAGTTTAATGAAGTAAAAGGCAGAGGCAGAGGCAAAGGCAAAGGCAGTTTTGGAACTTAACTGAGAAAAGGAAACTGAAACGCCTGCAAAGTCCCCGTGATCTTTTTTTCTTTCAGTTTTTCTTTTTCCGCGTATGTATGTACACACACACACACACATATATATATCTATAGATTATACGGGTTGTTTTTATTTTATTTTTCTAGTGCAATATAAATTAGGAGCTGTTTGTTTCGTTGGAAAATTTGTTAGAAAGGAAATGGAAGGAGGGGAGGAAATTTCTCGGAAAGATTTTCCGAATATAGAAATTCCTCATTAGCTAGCTGTTTGGTTGCGGCTCTAAATATGGTTTGGTCATAAATTAATGTTATTTATTGACTCTACATCATCATTAGGTCTATGGTAACTCTAAAATCAAGAATGATGAAGAATTTAAAAATAAATTGTAAATATTTTGTCTTTATACACTGGAATTTGGAACTGAATTAATATATATATATATATATTTTTATTATTAATTTAACCGATCTCTTAGTATTATTATTATTATTATTATTATTATTATTATTATTATTATTATTATTATTATTATATCGTCAAATCTAATTTTGGTGAACAAGGAGAAAGATACTTACATGAAATAAGTATGATGGTTTAGTCTTAGATATAAAATAAAAAATTATTCTAAAAATATTTTATAAATTTTAGATAATATTTAATAAAATATTAAAATCAATGAACAAAACTCTCTACCTCAATCCTGACATACCCGCTAAGAATGAAATAATGATAAGGATAAAATGAATATAACAAAGTCTCGTTGGAAATTGCCGCGATGACTTATAGAAGCCCAAAGTCAACAAAGTTTCGACCCATGGAAAGATAAAAACAAGACAAATCAAATATTTGGAACTAAAAGAATTTGTGTATGATTAAGCTTTTGAATGAACCTTTCGCCACATAAACAAAAAGAGTTGGAAATTTCATCTCTTGGATTATTCAAACCTACGACGTAAGTATCGTGACCTAATCAAATATCGTCACCTTCTTTTTGGGTAAAGCATGCAACGAACTGCGATTTTCAACAGAGGACAACGTTAACTTGTTTGTGGGACAAGAAGAAGAATTTTCTAGTCTTCTTGCACTTCATGGTGAAGCTTCGCAGCGTTTGACTGCATACTTGGACTGGGCATTCCAACTGTAAACACGTTTCTCAACAAGGAAAAAAAATTAAAATTATTGGTTTGACCCATCTTGTGCGTATGAGATGGGCTTATCTAATTTTTTTCTTCTTCTTGTTTTACTTGATAACCTTTTGTTTCATTAGACCTTTTCTTTTTTTTTCTTTTTTTTTTTGTAAGGTGTGTTTGTTTTTTTTTTTTTCCCACTAGCAGACACGGGAAGCCAAAAGGGGATTAGTGTAATGAAAAGTAGCCACAAAGTTAATGACCCATTTCAACGTTTCTTCCTTGACAAGTGAATTATGGGCCTCTACATTTCCTAATTGCATCTAAGCAGGTCGCGATGAACCCATTTATATTTTGATGCCGTTTCTCAACATGAGTGCTACTTTAAAGTGTCATATTTGACCCAATTCTCATCTGCCCACCACAATGGGCAGTTAAAATCAGCCCAAAACAGTTTGCCTAAAACAAAAACGCCCTAACTAAGACCATTTGGCAAGGTTTGCTCTCAATAAAATCAAGGGAATCTGAATAAATAATAATAATATCAAGAGAAATTAACGAATTTAGAGTTCATTTTTTAAATAGAGTTCAAATTTTTTTTTAAAAAAAAAAGTTTTTCTCATTGTGTAACTTATAGGCCAATAAATTTTTTAATAAACAGAAAAATATAAAAAAACTTAACTTCTTTTTTTAACCTAAAATTCTTTATTAATATATGAATTTATCCGCAGCATATCTCCCCATTTCATGAACAACAATTACCTTCTCACCTACCCTCAACCCGAGCTTGATAAAATGCACTGGGAAAACACACCCAGTTGCAGACTTGGCCCAACCCATTTTCCATGACATTTACCAACAAAGAGCTGAAATAATCATGGGAAATTAAGTAGCTGAACGACGTCAGCCAAGCTTAGTACGCCGTCCCCTTTACCAAACACAATTGAAAATGAGAGCCGACCGTGCATCAAAACTTGAAAATGAAGGTGAATACCAGTCACAGGCATGCAAGTGGGGAAACTAACATCCAAGCTCCCAGCCCATTCCCGGATTGTAAAACAGGCAACAAACACTAGTTGGTCTATGCAATTATTGAAACAGAAACAACATGCACAAGCTACACTTGCTAGACAAATGACTTCCCAAAATTCACCAAGGAAAAGGCAGTAAACCGTTTGACATAACCCTAGTAATATGCTCATTGACTGACTTGCAAGCATAAACAGTTTTACTACATAACTTAGATAGGAAAAAATAAGTTATGATGGACCTAAAGTTCGGTTACACCATATGTAACAGGTGGACCAGCAAAGGAGTAACGAGACAGATGGAGGCACGGTTTCCAACTTGGCCCCATAGTATTGGTGGACCTGGTTGTTATTCAACATTCCATCGGTGGGATATGTTGAGTATGCTTTGTTCACTTGGGCAGATTCTCTACCATTGTCCACATCGTAGCTGCTTGATGAGACATCATCTCTCCTCAGAAGTGGTGGGCATGCATCCACAGATGAAGCAACACAAGGGTAAGTATAATATGGATCTCCAGCAAATGAGTCCAATGCACCAACGGTAGAACCAGATGTATATGCAGTTAGCAGAGGAGCTGCAGGTTGCACTTCACATCTAGAACCAAGATTATAAGTCTGAAACTCTCTGTGACCCAAGTAGAGAGGATCAACCACTAATGATTCTCTCTGCAGAGGCAAGCTGTCTCTGTATACCATGTCTGGTTGACTAACATATACCCTTCCTTGATTCCTCCGGTAAGGTTCCAGAGCAGAAGCAATGTGATGTGGGGGAGACAAGTTTCTACTCCCTCTGCAAACACCATAAGCTCGATACTCATTTTCACTAAAGTAAAAATCACGAGGACTCCGTTCTCTCTGTGTAGAAACATCCTTCCAGTACTCAATGCCCTGAACTTTTTCATGGGAGAACACAGGGTAACTCCTGCCATCAACATTGGCCCTAACAATTGCCTCCTGCTCTGAATGAGGCCTTGCCACTTTTGCTCCCTCATAAGCTCCCCTATCCCCTATAATTGCAATTGGCAGGAGCCTGCCAGGCACTGCTGCTGAGTGAGTTGACTGGAATACAGCTGGTCGAAAAAGTTTACTCAGCTTCCTTACCTGAAACAAAAAGATAGAGAACTTTAATTGTACTAAAACATTAAAGCAAGAGGAGGCCACCAAATTATCACGTGAAACCAGTAATTCTCACTTGTCGCTCAGTAAGTTCTATCTTGAATTTGTTCCTTTCATTATAATTGTCCTTGATAGCCTTCTTAAAGACACGTTCGGCAAGTGGGAAACAATCTTTGTAAATCCTGAATCGGACCTGAAATCAAGAGAAATTACAAAAAAAAAAAAAAACCAAATTAAAATTTCAGAAGAAAACAGCAATATCACCTAGAGAATTTAATCACTATTAAATAAATTTAACCTGAACTGGAAAGGCCCCACCAAAAGCCTTGGGTTCCAACCTCATCCCGCCAGAAGATGATGCCTCATAGATCCCGTACATAAGTTTCAGATCAAAATCATACAAGAAAAGCTTAAGCCCAGGTTTTATACCAAGTACAAGATCTTTCTTATTTGCAGTCACACCCATGAGTTGATATCGGAAGCAATCTGGTTTTGTCTTTCCACTGCACATAAAGATCAAACCACCTAGTTTTTCTCCCTTCATCTCATCTAGCTGTCTCTTTCCCTTGCCATGAAGCTTTCCTTTGTTCTTTTGGTTACTCAAGCCATCTAGTTCTTCTTTCTTCTTTTCATCTTGCTGGCTCTTTCCCTTGCCATCATATTTTTCTTTCTTCCTTTGGTTCTGCTTCCTCTTTGTTGAGCCAAGGTTACTGCCTTGGTTATGGATCTCTCTGCCCTTTTCTTTTTGCTCTTCACTTGTAACATTCTTTTATGTGTTTTCTTCCCATGAATTTAGCTAATTAGCATCCCCATTCTCATTCTTGCTAGTTTCTTTCTCACCCTGCAATCCACTCTTATTATTCTTCTTTCTGTTCCTCTCACAAACAAGTGAAATACCTGCACGTTCTTTGCACTCCAACGAAGTGCTAACTGAAGATTTCTTCATGGCTATGGACTTCGCCTTCAATGATTTTGGCACTCTTTTTTTGGTTGGTTGTGCTTTAATTGATGCTTCAGCTTCTCCATTGTTCTTTTCAAGTGATTTATTTGAGGCTTCAGTAAGATTCACTGTTTCCTTGTCAAATTCAGATAACTGTGTTTTAGCGGAGTCTTCTGGCGGATTCTCCACTTCAGCATGATTATTCTCTGCCTCAGTATAATTATTCCCTTGCTCCATAAATTGCCAAAGCAAATAAAGCTCCCACACTAATATGGAACCTGTGAAGAAAAATTGAAATAGTCAGTACTAAAGATTTTAACACTTCTACTTAAAGAAGAGACGGGCAGCATAATAATAAACAGACTGAAAATGAGATTGAAACATTAATTGATTTCCTTTCTTCCCCTTCCAACACTGCCAGAAAAGTAAACAGCACCCAAAATGCTCTAGGGTTCTTTCCTATAAATGAAGCCCAGAGCAAGAGAAGAGATATACAAAGTCTGCAAATAATGCAATGGTAGATGTTTCCATTTGAACAGTATCACAACTCTAGAGCAACAATTAACATGCATGGAATGGAGACACAAAAAGACGATTAGAAAGAAATACGTAAAACAATGTACATTACACATAGCTCAATTATAAGAGACGAAATCCTTCTCAAACTATAAGAAAAGCCAAAGAAGGAAAAGGATAAGTGATCGAAACAGTAAAACTTCGTCTGTTCCCGTAAAACCCATTGTAACCAACATCAGCAAAGAGGACAACAAAGGCATGTGATTCACAATTCCGGATTCAAAATCTCTAGTGATCATTCCTCCACACAGAGTGCACTTCCTAGGCTTCTGTGTGCGTCACATTCGAACCCTTCTATCGCAGTTGGCTTGGATTCGAAGAGAACAAAAAAAAAAAAAAATTGAGATCAAAACGGAAGAGAATGAAGTTGTGTAGCGGAACGGAGAGTGAAAACCAAGAGAGAGAATACATTGAATTATTAAATTGATATGCAATTATTTAGTGACGAAAATGAGAAAATAGAACCCATTTTGGAGGGGCA
This sequence comes from Kandelia obovata, assembly GCA_021464305.1. Classification (NCBI taxonomy): domain Eukaryota; kingdom Viridiplantae; phylum Streptophyta; class Magnoliopsida; order Malpighiales; family Rhizophoraceae; genus Kandelia; species Kandelia obovata. Next base: position 5,032,469 of record CM038472.1, read on the forward strand.
TTCCGAGAATCGAACTCGGGACCTCTCGCACCCAAAGCGAGAATCATACCACTAGACCAAATGCCCATTAGGGAAGCTACGACACAATCCAAAATGAAAACATAAAAAAAGAGAATAATGAATTTTCGGCTTGCAAAAAATCAGAAATAGAACACAGTAGCGCCCTTTGTGAGAGAAAAATATCTAAGCTCCAGCTAAATTCGTTTTCACTTTCACGGGGGAAGCAATTTTTAGTAGTATAAAGATAAATCCAGATGGTACAGAATGCACTGCATTGCCTACTCAATCTATCATAATCACATTTCCAGTAATCGATGAAGAATCAAGCTCCCAGATGCGGTTTAGCACAGGATTCTTGTCTTCCAAGTGCAGGAAAGCACAACACTGATGCGAAAATCTACCCAACTCAGACCGGCGTATATCCATGACACCAGCTTTTGTTCTTCCGCTTCTTGGAGCCCTGTAAAAGGGTTTTGATCCATCAATATGCATCAAAACTACAACTTTAACACTCTGGTGGTTAGTGTCTTCCAGCACTTCAACTATATCAAATTCGCTGCCGCCCTGGCATGTTGACTCAGAATTCCAGTTCTTGTACATGGCCCAAACCTCTCCTTTTCTTGGATAAATTTCAAACCTATTCTTCCCAGTAATTTGAGGTTTCAACTGATGAGAAAACTCAGCAAGAGATGCAACTTTCATTTTAACATTAACTCTGAACGTCCCACAACAAACAAACTGTGTTGCATATTTTGGCGGTGAGCATGATTCAAGCATTGCCACATGCAATCTGAAATGAGGAGCAGATTCAATCTTCTTAACTTGAGCATAATTCCTTGGCATACCATCTTTATCACTGTACAAAGCCCATATTTGATCAAGTTGAAATTTTTCAATTGATTTTTCCTTCTGGAAATCGTGCATGGCTAGTTCAATTGCCATTCGACCTGAACCAATGCGGCTTTTAGTGAGACTAGTTGAACTTCCATCCTTCACAGGTGTATCCATACCACCACAGCTTTCATCTTTTCTGGAATCTTGAAACTTATCAGTATCCCCACCAGTCATAGACCAGTTTCCATTAACATTACTGCTTTTCTTGCTGAAGTCCCTCGGAGATCTTCTGGGTTGTAAAGGCTCTGCTACAAGCTCACTCTTTCGCCGTTTCTTAGGGGTTTTGATCCTCTCACTAGTTTGCAAAGAAGCAATAATTCCTTCTGGCCGAGTGAGGTTGCAAGGGCCCACAATATTTTCAACATTCTCTTTTCCACATTGGTTGGCATCAATTTGGGCAGCATTCTTGTGTGGACCATTACATCCTCTTGGAGATCTTCTAAGTATTGAGATCCCTCTTACAGGATCACTCTCATTCTTCTTTGATGTACAAATCTTTTCAGAATGCATGCTGGTCTTCACTTCATTTTTTGTTGGTTTAGAGTCCAAACTTGCCTCAATGTCCACGTTTTTTGTCTCCACATCACCAGGTTCACCCCGGTAAAACAGATTGCTAGGCAGAGAGGCAGGATCAAGCTCAAAGGACCCTACAGGGACACCTACTCCTTCCTTACCAGTCATTCTAAAAGAAGGGATCCGATGTGAAAATCTGTAAAGCTCGCCTGGAGGTATGCAGAGTGAGAGAACTCCATTAGAAGAAGTTTGCATAAAAATGCTAATGAATCCTCTCACTTTACCTAGGTAAGCAACCCCAATACCAGTATCCTTCGAAAAATCTGTCACAATCTCCACAATTTCATATTGGTAAGGAGGCCTGTGCTTATCTGGTTTGGAAGTCCATCTCATATCCCAATCCTTAAAGAGAGCCCAAGTTTCGCCTTTCTTAGGATTGACAAAATAAGTGCCTCTGCTTATTCCACTTGTGCGATGCATCTGATGAGAGAACATCTGAAGGTCTTCAGTGTATACAGTCTCCCCTTTTTCAAACATTCCACAAGATACAGGCAATTCCCCATCACACCAATCTTGCTCATCTTCATTTTCTGGACTAGCTTCCAACCAAGTTATCTGTAGCTTGAACCCAGGTGAGTGTACTTTCTTGATCAAAGCATAGAACCTTGGCATGCCATCTGCATCGTCATAGACAGCCCATAACTGATTAACAGCAAAACAGTCTTCATCCTTATCTTTATCAAATTCACTAAAATCTGGATCAGGACATTCAAGGGTCCTTGGTTCTTCATTTGGCTCTGATTTGGGTCCATCATAAACTTTTGCATTTTTGTCATATTTATCTGACATGGATACTTCCTGCTCCTTTTCGTTACTATCAACAGCCTTACTTTTCTTGTTTGAAGAGCTTTCTTCAAGACTGGAAGTTGCTTTTTGTTTGATCTTTTTCCTTCCCTGATCTACTGCTGCTGCAGCAGAACTACCAGAATGTTCCAATTTGGCTGCTGCACCAGTAACACATTCTTTCATCTCCTCCACGGGGCAACCAGATGCTCCATTCTCCCTTGATCTTTTTTTGGCAGGAGAAACTAAGTGGTCATGATCTCTTAAGTTTTTCTTGTAAGTAACATGCTGCTTCTGCCTTGAAGATTTCCTGGGTTGACGAACTCCACTGGCTGCAGAATTCTGTGCAAAAGCATAGCCACTATGTTCTTGTGAAACAACATTGCCTTCACTTTCACTCCTGTCTGTCTCATGATTAGCACTCAATTCTGGTGCCAACTTCCTTCCTCTCTTTCTGTCTCCAAATTTTGAAGCTCCTGAATCCTTGGATTTTGCTGCATCAGGCTTGGAAACCGAGAAACCATTCTGTGCTTCCTCATCCACATCCTTGGGTTTTACAGCACTTTGCGTTTTTGTCTCTTCAAGTTTAGAACTCCAACCAGCATCAACAGCCTTTTTTGCTTCATGCATTGGGTCCAACCCAGTAAAACCATCCACAGAACTCACACTAGCAGGCTTTGCACCACCATTTTGCATTGCAACGGTACTGGGCCCACGAGTTCCATTAACAAATTGACTCCCGGAGGATACAGGTGGCACACCATGAACACCAAAATCCTGGGCAATGAAATTCTGCTTGCAATTTTGACAAAGCAACACCCTATTTCGAAGCTCTCGATAGTATTGGTACCTCATATGACAAGAAAAGCAGCATGTCCAGAATGTTGGCTGAAATGACTGTTGATAAGTATGTGAGGTCTCATACTTTGAAACTGGAGGAATAGTAACTCTGTTTGCCGATCCATTCTGCTTCTTAATATCAGAGTCCTTACTTGATTTGTAGGTTGCTGACTTTGCTACAACAGGTCTCACTAGACCTCTTAGCTTCATATCATATGAATTACGCTTGGTTGCATCTGTAAGAACCCTGTTTGCTTCGCCTATAAGCTTGAAAGCAGCCTCTGCACCAGAAAACTTATTCTTGTCTGGATGAAGTGAGAGTGCCAGCCTTTTGTACTGCTTTTTAATGACAGACTCCTCAGAAAATCGTTCAATCTGGAGAACACTATACCAGTCCATTTCAGACCCATTTACCTTGTTTCGGGCAGAACAATGAACCTCACAGACCAGTAACAATTGGGCGATGTTGTCAATCTCAGGATAAAGTTGTTGCGCTTTTTTAGCAATCCTACGTGCACCATCAAAATCTCCACTCTGCATTCTCATTTCTGCTATTTCCTTTGCCCTGATAGCCTCCTCTTTGTTACATTCCATGATTGGTAGATAAGCATGAGTTAGTATTGTCCTAACTAGCCCAACTTAGAAATCGTCCAAATTCCACTCCCTGCACCAATACAAGCCAAGAAGACCTATTCTTAAAATTTGAAAGTAATTATGCCTGCCAGGATTGCATCAAAAGCTCCATTTAAAAATAAAAAGGAAAAGAAACAAGTGAATCAAAAACACTACTCACCTGTCCAACCTGAAGCTCCTCAAAACGGAAACAGAAGAGAACCAAACCACTGCACTCTTATAATTAAAAGTATTCAAGCAATCCCCCTAGGCCAGACTACAGGCTGGACCAGGGAGCATAAAGTTTAAAGTCTGAAACCTGAAAGCCATATCAATATGTCAAGTATCAGAAACATTTGACAACTATCAGGAAAATAAAAACTTGATAAATTTTCAAAAACAAATATTCAATGGAGGAGAAGCCAATGAACAAGCATTCCAACTCAAAAAAAAAAAAAAAAAAAAACAGAGAGAGAGGGCAAGAAAACAGTATAAATAAATAAATATAAAATCTATTCAACAGAAGACAAAGACCCATTATCACGTCTCAGATTGATTCCATTATTACATCTCTCAGACATCACAAGTACAAAACTCTCCTGCATAGTTTACAACAAGCAATGAAACACTAAACAGAACACAAAAAAAAATAAAAAATAAAACTAAAACTAGCTAAGAGCATAACAGCAGTACAACTACACACACCTAACACGTTTACAAAATTACAATGCAGGGAATTAGCAAATGGAAAGCCAAAAAGGACAAACAAACAAATCCTCATGCAAATAAAATGCACTAATAAGAAACAGATAGATATTTCCATTTAAACACAACCACTACAAAAACAAAGTGGGCTTACCCTTTACTATTTTCTTAACAACGAAACCCAATATGAAAAAAAAAAAAAAACACCAAAAAATAAAAAATAAAAATCGAACCAAAAAAAAAACAAAAACAAAACCTAGACTAATAATGGAGATGAGTATTACTAATGTTTCGCGAATGAAATCCAAGCCCTAGCGAGAGCGAGGGAGTTAGAGAAAAAGAGAGCTTTCGACAGAAAAAGAACAGGCCAATTATCCGTACAGCAGAGAAATCTGCGTGGAGAGAGAGGGAAAGCGCAGCGGGAAGACAGGAGAAAAGAAAAGAAAACAAGAGTGAAGTGACAATTTGGGGGAGGGAAAGAAATTTGTGTTTTGCTCCCAAAGTGAAATTTTTAGGCTTTTTTATTTGAATCTTTTGTTCACACTCGTTTCGTCTTTTTGCTTTTTATATATATATTAACAATATTTACTTTTGCCCCTTTATTATTATTATTTTTATCATAATTCTGATTAAACCCTTTTTTGAGAAAATTGGGTTTGATTCTCTAATTTAGCCCATCTTATTCGGCCCGTCAAATAATTTTATTAATTAGTTGTAAATATAAAATATTTAATAAAAAAATAACTAATTATTATTATTATTATTATTATTATTATTATTATTATTATTATTATTATTATTACTATTACAGAAAAAAATTAATGTACAAATAAATCACTAGTTTTGTCTATTGAGATTAAAATGTAACACAAAAGTAGTGATTTATTCTTTTGAAATATGCATGCGGTGCTAACTGCCTTGAAGATTAAGATTAAGGTTGTTTTCTATTTATTTTATTTTATTTAAATTTAAATTTATTTTTTAATATTAATTAATTAAAAACAATTGGGTTTCAAATTGCCAATTCTGTCGTCAGAGAAAATGAGCAGGAGGAGAACTATATATATGAGTTGATATATTTTTCTTACGTATTAAAAAAAACAAATTTTTTTAAATTGAAACAAAAAAAAACACATAAATTTTAAAAAATTAATAATTTCTTATTTTTTAGAGCTTGATTTGTTCATGACTACTACTGCTTTTTTCATTCTAATTCTGCGTTTCTTTCTCGGTCATTGATTTTGTTAAGAAATGCATTTAAAGGTTTATTTTAGTGGGCCTCCTCATTCTGTACTATTCGAGTGATAAGATTTTTTTAATTAAAAAATTATTATTATTATTTATTTTTATTATATAAATTTTTTTAATTTACATAATTTTGTATAAATTTATTATTTTTATATTAATAAATAATTTATTATATATACTTATAAAATTTATAAATTAAAATATAAATATTAAAATTATTTTAATAAATTAGAAGTAAATATAAAATAATTTCTCTTATTGATTAATTTTTTATTTTTTTATTTATATATTTTTTATTTTTAATTCTCATTAGAATTAGTTTTTTATAATTTATTTTTAGAGAATTCACTCTTAATTTGTTAAAATAAATTTAATATAATTTTATTATTTATATTTTTTAATTTATAATAATATTATTATAAAAATAATAAATTTATATTATCACACACAAATTAAAAAATTTATGAAATAAAAATAAATAATAATAATTTTTTAATAAAATATCTGTTTTTTCTTAAAATGAATGATGGTTCTTAGCAATGAATTATGAATTACATGTCCATGGAAACCCGCCACCCCACTTCTTTCTGATCCCAGAAGAGGGCAGTCGCTCCATAATGGCAACTCCATCGCTACATTCGGCTGGCCGAAGGAACGTTAATTGCCCCCTCTATCCATTTACAATTGACAATGTGTGGCTCAATACATCAGAACTTGGCTAAAACAATCTCCCGCATAAAATCTTTTGGAGCTGCAAAACAGACAATACCAACATACGTTGAAGTCGAGTCATTGATAGCTATGAACCAACTGAATTCATGTCTGATGAAGGAGGCAACGTTTTTCTGATACTTTGTGTGATGTATATATTTGGGGGTGGCTTTCCTTTTTCGGTTTTATTTTGCAGGAAGGATGCAACTCGGAGGAAGAACGATAACAACACATTTGCTGCAGTGGTTGTATAGCACATTTTGAGAAAAAAAATGTGAAAGAGGAGAAATTAGATAGTGCTTAAGTACCTTGTCTGCCAGTGAAGAGGGTAAACTGACCAATCGCTTGTCTGAGAAACATTTCAACTCCACTAACTATGATTGCTCCTGCAGCTTCTGCATCTTTTAATAGCCTGGTATTTCTAGGTGTGTAGACAGCATCGAAGACCACCTGGTAGCTCCCCAAGGTTTCCTGAGAAAAACAAAGAAAAGGAAAAAGGAAATAGTTTTAATAAAGAAGCCCAACTCAGAGTTGCTCTAGTCGCGCAGCGAGGACAGAGAACCTTGGCCACGGGAATTCGATCAGTATTTGGATGCATTCCTACTGGTGTTGCATTTGCAAGGATTGCTTTGTTCTCTGGCTGGAAATGAACTAAATTTCTGTATTGATGAGCTTCACCGGATACAGCATAAGCAAGGGATTTTGCTCTCTCTATGTGGACGAAAACGAGAAATACAGAAAAAAAAAAAAAAAGATAAAAGGGTCTTAGATACTCTTTCACTCCATCTTCCACTTCATAGAGTCGCTAAACAGTGCTGCATAAAGGTTCAGAGAAAATGAATAACTACCAAAATCAATGTCAAAAATGATTACACGAGCTCCCCTGCTTTTAGCACCAAAAGCAAGGGCTCTTCCTGCACCTCCAGCACCAACTAGCACAAACTGTTTTCCTGCCAACGGTGAACTGAAAGATTCTGTGCTATTGCTGTATCCATGCTCTGTAATACACATGAATCATACAGAATCACTCGTTTGATCAACTGTCAATGAGAAAAATACATTGATGAGGTCAAATTATTGAAGTCTATACCTTTCAAAGCATCTTCAATGGCAGTTATCGAAGCCTCACAGTCTGTATTGTAACCTATCAGCTTCCCATCACTGGGCCTCCTTATAATAGTGTTAACAGCACCTATAGACTGATGAAGTGCGCAAGGGTGATCAGTAACTAAGAATATACACAGGCTCTGCAATCGTAACTACGAGACATGACAAAAGATAACCACGGTCACCAAGACTATTGCAAATTTCGCTATCACTCAAAAACCATTCATTCCAAAAGTAAAATGTTTTTGCGGGACAACTAAAAAAACTCAACCTTCGCAAGTGGAACAACTTCGTCGCAAAACTCAATTACTGCTTCCTTGTATGGGATGCCAACACTACATTTGACAGGATGAGCAAAATGAGAATTTGGAAATTAGTCATCATATAATTCCCAAAAATGTAAGAGTTAGGCCTGCCAACAATTATGATGTGAAGCAGCATGTAATGCCAACTTTTCAAATTTATCCAGTGGGAATAATTTATCAATAGATCTGAATTTCTCAAATGATGTCAACACAGAAAAATCTAAAAGAAAACTGTTAACATAATTGGTGCTTGTCAACTTCTACAATTGGGTATAAAAGGGCATAGAGCTTACCTAAAGCCAGTAAAGTCAGGGCTTGAGTAGACACTGAAGAATTCCTCGAGGCTATCAACAAACATTGGGACATAAATTCCATTGTAGTTTACATATCTGAAGGTAGGGTTGTGCAAGATGGGGCCTTTGCTGTGGCTAACTGGTTTGGAAATAAGCCCAATGACTTTGGTCTCTGAATTTATGTTCTTAACCTTGTAGGCTTCTCCAAAGCTATCTAAGGTAGGCAGACCAGGTATTGGATGTCCTTCCATGGATCCGTAGACTAAAGTAGCCCCAAATTTTGGGCCCAATAACTGGCTTATAAGCCCTCTTTCCCCTACAGCGTATGCAATAATGGGCACCTGCAGATAACAGCAAAAAACAGAACTGTTACGATAAAACTCAGCCCATTGACATTCCAAAGGTATGACTATTTGATGTTTGATAGTGGCATTACACCCGCATTTTGTAAGAATTGGATCACACATGAATCTTTTCTGGATTCATCTAAACAAATTGTTGCTGCCCAGTGTAGACGTTTGTCATCTGGTTCGTGTGAACAGCTATAGAGTTTCAATACAATACCTGACAATGTGCGAGCAAGCGGAAAATTCTTTCCATTTCTGTAATATCACTTGCATTAGAGGCAAGTCTTATAATATCTGCTCCAGTTGCTTGCATGCAAGAGACAATGTGGCTCAGATTTTCTTTTGATGGCGTTTCGCCATTCAGATGATGCGATACAATAACTTGCCCACCAGGACAACGCCTTTTTTTAAGTTGCCCCATCAGATCAGAAGCCACCTGAGTGATCATGTGATGGAAGTAAGACCAGGTGGACAACAATACGCAATGTTAAGCATTCACACCACAGTAACATTGATGGAGAAATTGATGATCAATGGCTACTTATACAAGATAAGGAGTCTAGAGTGAATCTACTGTTGACCGACAAGCTAGCTCAAAAGCTGTCAGTGCCTTCGTTCCTAGACATTCAGTATGAAATAACATTCCTCTATTAAAACATAAATGAACAAAAATGGAAGTCTACCTTGGCATTTTCTATGCCATAAACCGAAATTTGATTTTTGAATACAATGCGATGTACGGAGTAATTTTTGGCCGTACATAAATGATTTTACAAGTGGAATAAACCGAAATTTGGCATCTAAAAATCGACAGCTTGCAAATGTTGTTGACATTTGAAGTAGAAGCTAGATATAGTTAACCAATAATAGCAGATAAAAGGCATTTTTTCTTACACCAGCAAATCGTAGAACAGGTTCAACTGCTTCATGATTTGCCGCATGAAAATTTCAACAGAACAGGGGCTTCACCGTGCATTAAACAAGCTCTTGGTCACAGTTCTTAGAGAAATCATAATTGTCTAAAAGCAGAATAAAACTGCAGAGAACTTCAGATTGGTTCTCTACATCGTTTGCAACCTTCAATGTCAGAAAGGAATTTTAAAAACTACCTTGAGCTCAAAATCAACATAATCAGCTCCCAGTTCATGAGCTAGTAGAAGTGCTTCCACCCTTTTCTGCTCCTCTCCTTCATACTGACCTCCTTCCCACTTTGGCCTGTCATTGCATAGCATTTGACATGAAAGGAATTCAAGCTTTTAGTTTCTGCATGAAAACATTCATATTGGAACTTTTAAACACTCTCATGTTATGATAAGCATTTAATGTTCCTCGGGTAACAAAAAATAAAAATAAAAAAAAAGTGTTCCTGATTGATCATGAAGAGTAGAAACAATACATGAATGTGCTCGCAAGTGCAGCTACAAATGTCTGCATGCGTCCAAGCACATGTTCCTCCAAAAAATTCGTTGGTCCTACTATAAGACTTTACGTCGTAATCTCTACAGCTGCTTTGATATTCTCATATGCAACTTTTTAATCTTTTAGTAATCTGTTAAATAGCTATCATATTTATAGCCTAAAGTTGGAATCCTGTCTTGAGTTATGTAAACACCTGCAGCTACCTCATTGGACTTTGGGCCCCCTTTAAATTATTTACAGACCAGCAGCTGATCATAATGTTATTATTACTGCTCTGTGCCTTCTACTACAGAGCATATGTATTCTCAAATAGCAGAGTTGCAGTCATGATAGGAACTCCCCTTACCCACTTTAAAAATTTTGAAGCCCTCCATTATACTTATGTTCTGTTCTAAAAATTAAAAAAATGCAAACACGACAAAATGGGTATATTTAAAGCCAGAGACTTTTAACTGGACCCTTCATCATTCACAAAATGGTTCTTCGTCCTCTTTCTTTTAAATTTGTTGCTTAGCTCAACGAGGCACATCCCATTACCGTCTTTATGCCATGGAATGAAATATTGCGACTGGCCTTAGGACAACTGGACAAACACCCACCAAATCTTATTATCCATTTCAAGATGAGGAAAATGTGTTAATAGAAACAGAACAGTGATAAAAATTACCTATACACAATAAGCACCGGCACAGGCTTGTTTCTGAGGATAGTTTCCAGGTCTTGGCGAGCCTGGAAGTTCTTAATATGATCCAACCTGACCTCAACAACATCGGCACCTTGTGCCTTTGCATGGTACATATCATTCATCAATTGCTCAACTGATTGAGCCATTAGTGGCGTGCAAACCATAGTAGAACCAGCCACCACTCCAACACGACCCATAAGGCCAAATTAACAACAAAAGAAATGATCTTTGAGACAGAAGTGAATTCAAGCAAACAGAACTGAATAATGACCCAAGATATGTAGGTGTAACACAAGAATCAATTTATGAACAAGAGATTGCAGAACAAATGGAATTGTCGGGTGTTGATTGAGAAGCAATTGGAATACCCCCAACAAACCCAGATAGAATGGATATAAATGAGGCAATGTCCTCAACCGGCGTAGAAACTACTACATATAGTAGAAGAATTTGGATAAGGTTTGGCGAGTATTGTGACTTTTATTAGTCCCCATTCGATGCAAGAAATTAACTCACGAAACTTTAGTCCCAATTTATCATTAAATAAAAAATAATCAGAGTAGTTGTCTGGTTTGAGCAGTCAATTGGTGGCAATTTGATCGTGTATTTTTCTTTTTCTTTTTTCTTCTTTTTTTATAAATTAATAAAAACACAACTAATGAAATTAATAATAAAATATTGAAATTAATTTAAATTTATTATGAATTAAAAATTAGTATTTAAATAATTAAACCTCATTTAATACAATTTTTATATTTCAATAAAAATAAAATTTTATTATTATATTAAAAATTAAATATCTCATTTTATTGTTTAGTTAGTAAATAAGATTTTATATTTACATTATTTACATATATTTTAAAATTATTACTTAACAATTTAATTAGACTAATAAAATATAAAATATTTATATGATTATCTAATTATAATATTAAAATTCCAACAAATAAATAGTACTGTACCAACCGATCTTAAAATAGTATTTTTACCATAAAAATAAAATTTAAAAAAAAAAAAAAACAATAGTAATAATAAGAGACACGCATGGACATAAAAGACATAGAGAAAAAGTGCAAAGATTGTGATAGTTTGGAAGCCAATTTTCAATTAAATTACCCGCCAAAGCTCTGGTCTTGTTTGGCTTCGGTCGGTGGATGGTGCAGTGGGTAAGAAATGCCGCCACATACGGTCAGATATAATAATCTGGCAAGAATCAAATGTTTGGTGGAGATTTTGGGGCCCAGGCAGGAGAAGGAGACGTGTAGCCACGTCGTGCTTACATTGTCGCCAGTCTGTGTACGTTGTGGTTGGTAGGCCTGAGTTGGAGTGCCGCAGTGAAGGCGGCAACTCGGGAAGGCTGGCCTTGTTTGTACCGGTTAATATCGAAATAAGTTTTTAAAAAGTCTTAATTTTAAAAAAAAAATGTTTATAATTAAATTTCTACTTTTATTTTATATGATTTTGTGTAAATTATATACACATAATTATAATTATTAATTATATATATATATATATATATATATATATATATATATATATATATATATTAGAAATAATTTATAAATATATAATTAATAATTATAATTAAATTATATCAACTTATATTTAATCTCGTTTCCAAACATTGCTGTCAGGTTTTGCTCCCCCCACCCCCGCCCCTTCCTTTTTTTTTTTTTTTTTTTGGCCCTTTTGTTCAAAATTTTTCGAATTTCAAGCACTATTGGGTGTACATTTGAATTTGAAGTTATGAGTTCAGTGAACCGATGATGACTTTTAGCTTCATTTTTCTAGCTCGGGTCCACTAATCAAACAAAGGCTTACGTGGTCCAAGCAGAAGCCTTGCCAATCCCAGCCCAATTCCTCAAGGGCTCAACCAACCCACCTATACTCAATTCAACCTGCTTCCAACGAGACTGCAGGGGACCCAAGTGGAAGTTAATTTTAGGCATGAACCAATAGCCTGTCACATTTTCCACTCGGAGTTTCCGCAAGATTGACATCCATATTGGTCTAGAGATCTCAAGAGGCATTTTTTAACGAAGGCCATCTGATCCAACCTCATGCATTAAAACACATGGAATGTATGGTTTTATTAGAACTGGCAAACTCAAAAGAACTAGTCACTGCTATAGCTTAATAAATGATGCATAAAACCGCTAGACGTTATCATCATCCTACAGTACAAGTCAGCCCAACCGTGGCCTCTATCTCCAGAGAAAAGAGGAAAAAGGGGATCCGGGAAGGCCTCACTTTCAGGGTAATTTGCCAATGGGAGAGGTTCATTCAGTTTCAAGACGGACTCAAATTAAACACCAAGAAGAAAACAGAAAGAAATAGGAAAGTATAGCAACAGCGAAAAACGATCCTTGAATCAAATAAAATTCTTATTAAGTCCCTACCGTGACACACCTTCATGTACAACCTAGCCTAACTCTCGCTGAGAGATGAAAACTGATGCGAGAAAGGCGTTACTAAGTCGTAATCTGCAATTGACCTAGCAATCAAAAACTTTGTACGCACCAATTTGGCAATAAATTATAGTGACCAAAAGCACAGGCTAGACTATAACTAGGCAAACCCATGATATCTCAGAGGCGCATAGGCCCACCGTAAAGTGAATTCCATGGATCATACTGATTAGCATTGTTACAATTGAAGCTCCCATGGATATTTACTGGAGGGTGAACAGAAAAACCATGTGGTCCGGCTGACGTAGCAAGATATGGTGCACCTTGGGTCCTAAATGATCCCGATGGCTGCTGATGAAAGGGTCTTGTAGGGCGAGTTTTAGGAGTTAAACGAACAGTTGCCTTTCGAGGTTCTCCTGATGATAGCCGGCATCGCTTATTGCGACCCTGCCTCTGTGAATGAGTCTTATGGTTGCTCCTAGACGGTAGTGAAGTGCTTGGAGAGGAAGTGGTAGGAGCTGTGCTGGATGCCAGCTTGTGATTCGGGTGGGAACTGGAAAAATTCAAATCAAAACACTTCTTATTTTGATCCAAGAGTAAAGCCTTTTCTTTCTCAAGAAGAACAATGGCTTCTCGAAGGAACCATGGTGGACATGCAGATTCGAGCCCATGATCTTCAATGCATTTGATCGCAGGCTTCATAGCAGCAATCCTTTTATTTGTTGTGTCCATCTGTCTGACAAAAGTTTTGTAAGCATACAAATTTGGTGGCAGCTACACGACACACTGGAAAGTAAGCAATAACAAACAAATGGTAGGGAACCTACCTGTTCTTCCGGTGACTTCTTGTGTTTCTTTCTACAAACTAATCTATATTCATCCCTGAGGTGCTCTAGATGGTCCTTCAAGAGGGGCTCAGGAGGGAAATCTTTAACCAGATTAAATGCATAGATCAATTTAATAGCTTCTATGCGCTTTGCTTGTCCAACAAGACTCTGGATAAACCCTATTACACAACAAAGTATGAGTTGCACAATTGCCATAAAAAATGAATAAAATGGGAAAAGCATAAGAAAGCAAGGGATCAACAAACAGGAATTTTCATAATCCTGACATATTTCAGAAGTCAAGCAACAGGCATGTTAATATGATGGAAGCAAACAATCCCCTAACCATTACAACAAAGCACAATCATCAGAAACTCCAACAACAGTTGCCCCAACATGGAAACAAATAAAGTCAACATGAAAAAATATATGTGCTGACCTCCCCATTCAAACTTTTGTGATCTAGAGTCAAAAGGTACATATATCTGAACAATCCCCAAAGATACACATAAAGTTAACATAAAATCACTCACATCAAGGCAAAATTAAAAAAGCAACATGAGATCACTAAAATTTTCATGTCAAGGACCATCTTTTAAATAAAATGTATACTTTAGGTAAATGTTAGAAAACCTAATAAAAGAAAAACTTATATTTTGTCCTTCACACCCCATGACACTGGAAAGAACAAGAAGAAAGGACAATCACACCAGGGGTTTAGTCATCAATTTGACATGCTTAATTGACATGTGCAAAGGAATTGAGCAACCAGCCCATATGGTAAAGCCAGAATGTTGCTCATGACACTGAAACATTATGTGTGACTTTTTTTTCCCTTCATCATCTTCTCATTTCTAATCTTCTTCAAAGAAACAGGTAAATGGATATCTTATTCTTTATCAGCAAATAAATAAATAAATGCAAATCCAAGACAGTTTGACAGATAGGAATGCAGCACGTCAGGATTGCCTATCCCTACTGCCAATATTTTCTTATGATGCATGTATATTGTCACCTTCACAGGTTTATAGCTAGATAGTTTATTTGCTTAGTAATGTTATTTCTTACAATTTAATGAAGCTGCTCAAAATTATTCAGCACATGAAAAGAAAAATGACAAATAGCAAACATACAAAATCCATAGCTGAAACAAATAAATATCTAGCCAACAAATAAGAAATGTACCATTGATCTTGTCAGTAAAACCAAGGGCATGAATTAATTCAGGAGTCTGACTATGTTGAGCAACAATTATCAAGTAACCAAAGAGCTCTTCGGCATCAAAAGCAGAGGCCAATCCGTAAACAGCCAAAAGCAGCAAAAATCCCAAAACTTCCAGGGAATGCTCAGATGTTGTTTTCATTTTTGTTATCCAATCACGAGCAAGTTTCATTGCTTCTTCAGCCACATGAGGCCTAATTTCAGGGCACATCTTCATCAATTGCTCTAATATGAGGATGCAACTCCTCCTTACAACACCCTTCTCAAACTCCACATCTCCATTCTTTAAATGGGGAGGATAAAAGCCTTGCATTGCATCCAAAACAAGCTTTGCAGGATCTGATGATTGCCGTAGAGCAGCAATTACATTTTCCAATGAATCATGATCCTTCTCATGCTCATTTAAGAACATTTGCAAAGCCTTTCCATCTGTTTTCAACAACACACTGAAACTGGAACCCATTGGATTGTCTGTAGCGTCATTGACTGCACAACAATGTGGTTGCTCAACCTTCGCATGGGAACTAACAAATTGTTTCTCCTTCCAATCAAATTCCCTGGGATGTTCTTCAAACTTCCCCTTTGTCAATTCAAATTCCTGAATCCTTTCAGCAAACATCTTACCTTCCAATTCAATGTTTTTGTGTTGATCCTCAAGCTCTTTTTCTTTCAATTCAAGATATTTGGCTCTTTCCAAAATCTGCTTGTTTTGCAGTTCTGTTTCCTGGACCTGTTCCTGAACTTGCATCTCCTTCAGTCCAAGCTCCTTATATTGCTGCTCAAACTTATTATTTTTCAATCTGAACTCCTCACTCTGATCCTCAAACTTCTTTTCTTTTATTTCGAGTTCTCTTAAACGTGTTCTAAAATGCTCATCTTTCTGCTTGAGCACTTTGAAACCCTCCTCAAGTTGCTTCTCTTTCAACTCAAGCTCCTTAAATCGCTCCTCAGCCTTCTTATCTTTCAATTTGATTTCCATCTGCAATTCCTCAAATTTCTTCTCATTCAACTTGAGTTCTCTGGACCATGAATTAAGTTTTTCATCCTTCACTCTAAGTTCATTCGACCAATCTTCAACTTTTTTCTCTTTCAATTTAGATTCCTTGAAAGATTGTTCACAATGCATCTCCCTCACCTCAATCCCTCTCAATCTCTTAGCAAGCCTTTCCTCAGTTGTCCTAACCTCGTCAGCTCTCCCCTCAATGGACTTACTGAATAAATCCAACCTCCGCTTTCTTTCTCCAAGTTCTCTAAATCCTTCTTCAATCTGCTTCTCCTTCAACTCAAGTTCACTGTATCGTTCCTCCATGTTCCTGTCTTTCAATTTGCGTTCATTGCACCAATCCTCAAATTTCTTCTGATTCAATTGAAGTTCTTTAAATTGGATTCTATAACGCTCATCTTTCAGTCTAATCTCTGTAGACTGCTCTTCAATCAATGCCTCTTTCAGTTTCAATTCAACAAGTGATTGTTCACATTGCTTCTCTTTTGCCTCAATACCTCTCAAACTCTCAATAAACTCTTCCTCACTTTTCCTAATCTTCTCTGCCCTCTTCTCAACGGATTGACTAAACAGCTCCAAGTTATCCTCCCTCTCTCCAAGTTCCCTCAACTTTTCATTAATTATCTTCTGTCTCAATTCAAGCCCACCAGCTTGCTCCTCAAGTTCCTTGCGCCGTTCCTGGAATTTCTTCTCATTCAGTTCAAGCTCTCTCATACGATTTCTAAAATCTTCATCTTTCAACCCATATTCTCTATTCCAAACCTCAATTGTTTTCTCCCTTGACTTCAATTCACTCAAAACTTTCTCATATTCACTCTTTTTTGCCTCAATTTCAGCTAACCTGTCACTAACCTTGTCCTCTGCTGCCCTAACCACCTTAGCTCTCTCCTCGACGGAGAGCAAAAACTTCTCAAACTTCCTCTCTCTATTGTCAAGCAATTCCAGCTTCCTACAGACAGACTCCCCCGCAACCTCAGCCTCTCCCTTCAGATTCTCCATCCACTCGATCTTTTCACCAAGTTCCCTCTCTCTCGCCTCAACCTCTCTAATCCTAGCCGTCACCAACTCCTCTCTCGCCTCTACCACCTTCTCCTTCTCTTCCACTCCCCTGACCCTATCTTGCACCGACTGTTCAACCAAAGCAAGTTCCCTCATGCGCTCCTCCATGGCATTGTGCGCCGTATCATAGTGGTCCTCGATTTCGTTCCATTGGCGCGTGAGCAAGAGAATGGAGGACGCCTTCTGGTGAAGCTCGTTGAGAGTCCGGCGAAAAGTCTGCCTTCTCAATTCGCCGAGCTCCTTCGCCGCTGTGCCCGTCGTAATCTTCTCCTCCGTCGACATTCCCTAAAAATCACAAAACTCAGAACCAAAGCCTTTATTTTACAAAACTCATAAACAAAGCCTTCTGTTCTAGTTTAGATCGCGAAGGCAGTGGAAAAGTTCTTTTGTTATATATACAGGAACCCCAATTCGGACAACGGAGGCGAAGGAAAAGTTTCCTCTCCGAATCGGCGGAGGAAAAGGTCAATAATTGCGGAGTATAGGAGAGAGAAAGACCGGTTCTTTATGGAGTCTCTTTTGCTTTTCCAATTAGGTTTTTGCTTGTGTCAAATAACCTAATTAAAAATGTTAATTTGATTCCGTTTTCAAAATTACGATTTAGCCATTGAACGCCTCTAATTATGAAGGCAAACATGGTTATTTGGAACTAATAATTGGACTAATTTTTTCTTAATAATTTATAACTATTGTTATTATAACATAATTTATTTTAATTTAAAATATTTTTAATTATATAATTTACATATTTATATTGAAAATTTTAATATTTACAAACAAACCAATGTCATTCAACTTCATAAAATCAGTTACAACCTCCATGATTTCAAACCCCGGAGGCAGCCTAACCTTTTTGGTCTGAAACATGAGAGCCCTCAACCATATTAAACCCCCCCCCCCCCCCAAAAAAAAAAACAAAGGCATGTTAGGAAAAGTAAGTTGCCCCTCACAAAAATTTTCAACAACAAAAGATCCATCCATTATTACTATCTCAGAGCGATTCCATTATTCCATGTCTGAGACATCACATCAAGTAAGAAATCGTTAGAAAATGTAATAAACCAGCAAAAGGGGTTCCCAAGCTCAGGATTCCAAGTACGGAAGACTCATCCATTCTTACTATCTCAGACATGACAAGTACGAAATTGTATTGCATGGTTTAAAAATTGTAATAAACCAGCAAAAGGGGTTCCCAAACTTAGGATTCCATGTACATTGCTGCACAGAAAAACAAAGGAATAAATAAACAAATAAAATCAACCGAGCATAACAATAGTACTCTACTTTAACATAACAAACCTAGCAGGAAGAGGGAACCAAAAAACGAAAAACAAAAGGGGGTGAAAATTGAGGTATTTGCGCTCGGACAAAGCTACAAAAACAGGTCTAGTCCAGTCCTACTACCTTCTTAAGCCATTAGGGGTCTGGTTTTATTTCAGATCCCTTTTTTTTTTTTTTTTTCCTCAAATGAGGCACACCCCGAGCTGGTCGATATCTAATACAAAATTTAGCGGTTTATGAAAAATTAAGGGTGTAAATCAATTGACAAGTGCATTCAATTGATAAACTAAAGTAACTTTGGTTGAAGGAACAAAAGTATTGTTGTGGACACCAAATAAATATAGGTGAGTTCAATATTCAAACCAAACATCCGAAGGGCTTATAGCTTCTTGGTGGGGACGGACTCTTTCTCATCAATCTCGTATATATATATATATATATATATTTTTATTTTATTTTATTTTTTTTTTTGGTTCCTTTGTTATCAGAATTTGAAGGTTGATAGTTGAAATTAAAAGTCCAATTACTCTGTTCTTAAATTTAATAATTTTATTTATTTGCAAGAGAAACAGCTAAAATAGCTCAAAATACTAACTAAAATGTTTCTTTCAACGAAAATTCCAGCACGTATGCATGAAAACTTAACCCCTACACAATAAGAGATATTTCTGTTGTATCGAACCAACTTTAAGCAAATCATTTTTCTTTAGCAACATAACGATCCCTGTAAAATGAAGTTGGCCATTGAGCGAGCAATCCAAAACATGAAGGCTTATACCACCCATACAAAAATATGCGCCAAAATGTCCTGGGACTTTGTCAGCTATACAAGGGATTGTATTTTCACAGCAGAAAACCTGTCACTAATTTGAAGACGATGGGTCGATGTACAGTTAAAATAAGTAGTAGCTACTAGCTATGGCATTGTCTGATGGGGTCTGCTTACCTGCCCAACCTGGGACGCTTTTGATTACCCTGCATGGGAGATGAAGATGGATGAATCCTACCATGCAGCTGTGTACAGCCTGAGACTGGCAAGATTTGCATAAAACCTACAATGTAATAAGTCGGAACTCTGGATTAAGTCATAGGACATTTACTTTTGACATAAGAACCATGGATTTTGTTCAAAAAAGAAAAATTTAATGAGCACCAACAGAAAATTTACCTGCAGGGACATCAACCAAACCAAGGGCTCGGCATATTTCAGCAGCCTGTTTGTGCTCTAGGACAATCTCAATAAGTTCAAAAATCTGGTCTCTTTTGAAATGAGGTGCCAATCCATAGATAGCCAGGAAGAGCATAAAACCCAAAACCTCCATTGAATTCTTCGTTTCTGATCTCATTTTTGCTTCCCACAGCAATGCCAGTCCCAATGCCTCTTCTTTCAAACAGGGACTTATGTCTGGTGAAATTTTCATCAGCTGCTCCAACAGAAAAACTTTGCTACTCAGTGATCTTGCATCGAAGCTTGTGTTTTCGTTTTTTTGAAATCCTCCCATCACATTCAAAACAAGCTTTGCTGGGTCTGATGAAAACTTAAGCGCAGCAAAGATTTCAAGGTGTGCTGAAGCAGGCTCACCCACACAATCAAATTGGACTGGTTGCAAAAATCCTTCAGCAGAATTGGCATTGGATTGGAGATTTGCAGATGAAGAACATGCAGGTGACATGCTCCCTAAGCAGGCAAAATAAGAACCATTATGGAATAAGAAATTGGGACTCGTGATAGTTGACATGTGTGCCGCATCCTATACTGCAATATGACAACTATTAGGTGAAGGTGCATCCTTAAGTATCAAAGCACTAAACTATCCAAGTGGCTTGCTCATAATTTGAGACCTATTAGTGTGAGTTTGTGCCAGATGAATCCCTTTCTTTAGCCATATTTTAGAAGAACATAGACCCAACACAAAATTTTCATTAATTAGTATAATATGGGATTTGATTTCAATGCCTCCTGCATGCTGCAGATATCTGAGACTGGAATTGATAAAGAGATACAAAAACACAAAAGGTTAGGGTAACACCAACCCTTCACAAATCAAAGACTTTCAGCTATTGCAACTCCCCATTGCTTGATCAAGGGGGAAACGGAGATATCATGTCCCATAACCCTGTCCAAAAGGCATTGGTGAAGAGACTGCTCTACTAGATGACAAAACGTTGCACTACTTAATGAAAGCAGCGCCACTACATAGGTCCAGAAATTAATGGATATCATTTCTATGACATAATTAAAAGAGCATCAAGGTCATGGCAACTAGCTGTCCTTATGGACTAAAAGGCATATAGCTATTATATTGACACGTACATATATATATATATATATATACAGACACACACACTCACACAAAAATATATATGTATGTATGTATGTATATGGATGCATAACCTACACGAATAACCCATAAATATTGTCATCCGGTCAATTATCAGTTCAAAGGTATGGAGAAAGAGCTCAAAGCTTACCAGCTAAATTATCTGCAATCCCAAGACCCTTTTGTAGCTCAGGGTCCTGACCACGAGGCTTAATAGTGTCAAGAAGACTTTGAAGCTCAGTAGCACTGAAAGCGGAGGCTAGTTTAAAGGCTGCCAACAATTGCAAAAACCCCAGGACCTCCAAGGAGTTCTTAGGCATTGCCCTCATCTTTGCCCTCCATTCAACTGCAAGCTTCATTGCTTCTCCTCTCACTTGAGACTCAATCATCGGTGAGATATTTAACAACAGCTTTAACAAAGTAATACAACTCCTTCTGATAATATTTATGCCAAACTCCAAATTCCCCGAGTTTGAACCTAGAGGGTAAAATCCTGGCATGGCATCTAATACCATCTTTGCTGGTTCTAATGAACTTTGAATAGCTGTACGAACTTCATTGAGAACCAAATCATGCACCATCAAATGTTGATTCAGGAGCAACTGCAGATTTGCTCCATCACTTGGAATACAGCATTGAAGACTTGCAGACATAGAATTAGTGTCAGCTGACGAATTTTCATGTCGCTTTATTACTACTCTGAGATGAAGGGAGTCATTCAATAGTTTCTGTTTCAACTCCACCTCCTTGCCAAGTTCTTCTATTGTCCTTTTCATTGAATCAAACTGTTTCTCTTTCAATTTGAAATCCTTTACACGTTCTTCAAACTGAGTCTCTTTCACCTGGAATTCTTTAAGGCGCTCTTGGAAAGCCATTTCAAGCAAATCAAAATGCCTCTCCTTTTCTTCAAGGCCTTTGAAGAGTTTGCAGGATGTTCTTTGAATAGACTCCAGTTGCTCTTTTCTTGATTCAAGCTGATAACAGCATTCTTTCAGAGATTTTCTTGCCAAATCAAGGTTTTTCTCTTCTGATACTATTGACTTTTTGACCAAATTATGTTGTTCCTTCATTTTGTAGAGCTCCTTACTGCATTCTTCTATTGATGTTTGGACTGATGTCAGCAGCTTCTCCTTTGTGTTAAGATTTTGCATAAGCTCTTTCATGGCAATTTCACAAGCATGCAAGTCCGTCTCTTTTGACTTAAGGTGTTCATAATATGACCTTAACTTCTTTCTGACTGACTTTAGCTCCTCCTCTTTTGTCTGAAGTTCTTTAGCAAGCTGATCTTTGGATCTCCAGAAGGAATTCAATTGTTTATCTACTGAATGAAGCTCCATCCGACCCTCTTTGATAGATTTTTCAATCAAATCCAAATCTGCCTCTTTCATTTTGAGATCTGCACTGCGCACAACAATAGATGCCTTTATCGCTTCATGCTGCTTCTCTTTAATTTCAAGTTCTTCAGTGTTTTCTTTGATCAACTCGTTGATTGAATCAAGCAGCTTCTCCTTCAAACGAAGATCTTCTGATTTCTCATTGATTACTTTCTGGATCCCACTCAATTCCTTCTCTTTTAAGTTCAGCACTTGAAGCTGTTCCTCGATCAATTTTGCAGTTCCACCCTTTTCCTTCTTTTCCAAATTAAGCTCCTTCCGGCATTCCTCTATCAGTGTTTGGGTTTCTTCCAGTTCCTTTCCTTTCACATCAAGGTCCCTACAACAATTCTCAATCAGATTCTGCAATAAATTCAACTTTTTATCCTTCAACTCAAGCAGACTATTACAATCAGTGATAGAGTTTTTCAAATCATGCAATTCCTTTTTCTTCAGCTCAGTCTCATGGTTACGATTTCCAACTAATTCCGACATCTTCTCTGCCTCTTTCTTTTTGAATTCCAGCTCCTCACAGCATTTGTCAAGTGAGTTCTGAACTTGACACTTTTGCTCTTGTTTGAGAAAAAGCTCCTTATTACACTCTGCAAGAGCTCTTTTTACTGCAAACAATTCACTGTTCTTTAATTCAAGCTCCCCAGCAGATTCTTCAATCGATTTCTGGACCTTGCCCAATTGTTGCCGCTCCTCTTTAAGCTTGCTATTGCACTCTTCAAGCTCCACTTGTGTCATACTCAGTTGCTCCCTTTCCACATTGAGTTTTTCATGGCAATTCTCAACTTCTTTTCTAGCCACTTTCAGCTTCTTCTCCTTTAAATTGAACTCCAAAGTACATTCTTCAATCCACTTTTTAATCAAGGCCAATTGTTTCTCCTTCATTTCTAGATCAGCAGAACAGGATTCAATCCCTTTTAACTTAATCTCAACCGCCTTATCCCGTTGCTCAAGCACTTTTGCTGTTTCCATTATTTTCTTCTCTTGCAAGGCAAGATCTTGTGCTTGTTTTGATAGATTGCACTTCGATAACTTCAAATAATCATCCAGATCTTTCCACTGCAGAGCAAATGAAAATATAGAAGATGCTTGTGCATGTACTTGTTCAAGTACTTGACGCAAAGTCTCTTCCTTCATCTCAGCCACTTTGACAGCATCCATAGCATTCTCCATTGAAAGAACCTACGCACAAATGAAAGCTAACTTAAAACAAACTGCAACATAAGAACACAATAGACAAAAGCAAACAACTGGTGAAAATGGAGAAGCATAACTAGCAGTCCCACAATGAACTGTTTGTCTCTAATGGACTAACCCTATACAAACACTAGAAAAAACAACAGAGAGCCACTATTCCCGAAATCTCCAACTTCCAGGACTTGTATATACTGTTCCTGAAGGCATTAATGGAAAATAAACTAATGCAATGGACCTAAACAATTTCTGATTTTACCATCGACAATATCACTTTGGACTACTCAGATAACTGTTTTCTCAGATTTTTTAGCTTCCAATATATTGAACGCTAATCAAATTAAAAGAAAAATTGTTGAACAAAAATCAGTGATGGAAATTCATGCATATCAAATTCACGCATGCTTTTGTGTATGCCCTGCAAATGCAGGCATGCATCATCCAGGTGAGATCCTTTATCAAGCACATAAAAATATAAACTTGACAAACTGGACAAAGCAGCCCATAAGCCGATTTCGTCTCCCTTTTGTGGACAGGGCAATCAGCCCAGGTATGTGGACTTCCCTTTACAAGCACAGCTAGTAGGCCCATCCAAATCAAAGTTGTTTCAATATTTTGCCTTCGTTGTATTCAAGTTGGCTTTTCAGGAACAGAATTGAACCCACCAAGCAAAAAAAAAAAAAAAAGAAATGAAATGAAAATTCCAGCCTACTGTGCCTGTTACTGGCACTCTTTCAACCATCAAGCCAACTAGGTGGTTGGCGTACTGGGACTCTTTTGCTTCCCTTCATTATCATCCGTTCATTCACAATAAAGAAATAATAAAACTTTTTATGTTGATTGCTTCCCTCTTTCTTGGATCCTAACATGAGTATCTTTAGAACAACGTTATGCTTATTTCGTATTAAAATTGTGGCAGAAAATGTTCTTGAAGCAGAGAATCAAGAGCCAGCACAGAAGGTGAAAAAAGACTCAAACTTTGTGCCTTTACCAGCTTTCTCTTCCCTTTCTTCTTCTTCTTCTTCTTCTTTCTTTCCCTCTGTTTTGCAGATGATCTACGTTTTGCTTTCCTTTTCTGACCCAAATGTTACGTTGCTCTGTTTTTGGGTTTGGGGGTCACGGATGGTGGCTGGACTTGGTGGGTTAGTGGGTGGCTTACTCAGGGTTTCATGCTAAAAAAAAAAAAATGGTTGACAAACTTTCTTGAAGGAAATGAGAGAGATGGGTTTATTGGTCATGGGTTCTTCGGTCTATGTATGGTTTTCTGCTTCAATTTCAGTTTACTCTCTTGGCTCCAACGGTAGTGTATAATCAAGACTCAAGCTTGGTGCTGAAGGAAATGTAAATAGATTGCTATCTTTACTTGTTCTCCTTTTCTTTTTGTCTTTCCAATCTTCTCACCAATGCTAACAAAGATGACTCTGAGATGCCGTTTGGTGCAAGTTGGGTCGGTTTCTAGTTTTGGGTTCTGCAAGACTGCATTGCAGAAATGGAAAAATTACTACGTAGGTATAATTCTCGTGGAAGAGAGGTGGAGCGTTTTTATTGGCCATTCAACAGCTTTCAGACAAACGATTCCAACGTTATCAGCACTCAAACTATGGATTTATTATTACTGTAAGCCAATTACCCTATTATTAGCCTTCTTTTTTTTTTTTTGTCTGTGAAAAAGAGTAAAAAACCATCAAAATATATGAGCAAAGACTGTCAACCATATTAGTTGTTTTATTCATTTTTTAGAATAAATTGGATGATCACTAAATACTCTAAAATTTATAAGTGAATATATTTATAAATTTTAAATTTGATATATTATCATTAAAAAAATTTATTTCAAGTCATTGCTGTTTAAATATTAATTTTCTTATCAAAAAAAAATTTGAATTACAATATTAATAAATAATTTTTTATTTAAATTCGTAAAATAAATGATTAATATCTTTATAATACTTTTTATTAAAAAAAAAAAAAATTATGCCTCCTTGGATCTTATTAACGTTTGCTTTTATGAAACAATGGACATGACATTATGGATATGCATCCTTAGGAAAAGTGACAAAGTGTTCATCCCAGTAAAATATTACATTGCATGTACAAGGTGTTGAAATTGTTATTTTATTTTATTTACCTCTCTTTTAGACACTACTTACTTTCTTCATGATTTTTTAAGGGGGAATAAACTAAAAATTGTTGAGCTAGGCCCCATGAACAATTTAGGGCACTGATTCGGCACAAACAACTACGTTAAGTTGGATGCATTCTACATCGTTGGATTGCATCAGTAGCCATTAAGATCGTCAGACTAAAAAAAAAATTGTCCAAGAACACAAGGCAGGGAAGAAATTAATGTGGTTTGTGGAGGCCTCCTACTGGACATCTAGTAAAGTTGACTGGCAGATTTTGGGACATTCCAAGACAGCAGTTGTTGAATAGATAATGGCAGAGGCCTGTACTTTGATCGGTGAGTTAAAATCAAAATTGTATAATTGCTGGCCCCGAAAACCTAATTTAGTTTTCCATAATCCGCAACTACAGTTTTTATGATTGGAGGCAACTATAATGAATTCTTAATTAAGCAGAGACCATTTTCATGAGTTCCCCCCAGATTAAAACTGGGTAACCAATTTATTTCATGTAGCACAAAATCCCCCACAACATCGCATCCCCAGCTACAACTTCTGCCAAGTGTTTTTTTTTACTACCTGTCCATGCATGAGAATAAGGCAGGACAAAGCAAAATCTTGTGAGCCCGACTTTGATCCCACAGTGATACGGTATCTGTCAGCCCTTTACACGGACCACAAATGAACCTGTTCATGGTGTTACAAAAGCATTAGATGCATTCCATAGCAATTGTCAATCAAAGATTTATTATCAGTCAAAACATGATTTGACGGAAAAGAAAGCCAAATAACAAATCTCACGCGGAAAGAATTACTCAAACCAGAAAATATTTACTCCTAGTTGATGTTACTCGTGTAATGATTTACCCCTTGTTTTCCTTTTTTCAACGCCATGGAAAAGCACCTCAATGGGGTTATCCAACAAATTTAACACCAGAATAGCAGTGGCACTGCAGGCAAACAAATGTATGACATGAAAAGAACAAAGGAGAAACCAGAAAATCCACAACTATAATATTAAGACCGAGGAAACATCTCTTGATCCTTTCCACGAGAAGCTATAGGCAATGCATAAGCAACCAAGAATTCCAAACTTGTTGGAGTTGTCATAGACAAATTAAGTTCTGAAGAAGTTTTAAAATGAATAAAAGAAACTCAAACATTGAAGTTTGATACTAAAAGAAACTCAATCTTTCGAGACTTACTTAGGAACGGAGAATAGGATGGATCCTTATGAAATGGTACGAATGGGTAGCAATTGATCAATGAGCCATGCAGGCTTGAAGAATGGGAAAACCAGTTTCTTATAGAGTGCAGTCATGGATTAGTTGATGACCATACAAAACTAGAAACAAAGTAATTGAAAAAAAGGAAGTCAAGAATATGCCTGACAGAATGAAGCAATGGAAACCATGACAATAAAACCAAGAAGAAACCCAAGGATAAATGATCAAATGAGAAGCTGGACTAGATAGATACGGCAACAAAAAAAAAAAATCAGTAGTTAAGAATTGAATCAAACCTTCTCAAAGAAATGATGGATGAAACACATCTATGAGAAAATGACTACGACAGACACAGAGGGGACCAAAATTGCTATTGTTTTTTATTATGAAATTATTGAAGAGCTAGGATTATAATCAAGCATATTTGAACAGCTAAGAACTCTATCATGTAGTTTAGCTTTCATAAGCTTCACAAATAAGATATAAATATAAACTAATAATCTCAATAAAACCCATATTGAGAAAAGAAGAAAACTACTCACATGCAGGAACGTTGGATATGTCAGCAGAAACTGCACAAGGGATACCTAAGGTTGAGAGAGCTCCCTGTATGATTCCACAAGGAAAATAGAGAAACATACTCATTGCTTGAGCAGCCTTGTTTTCAGCCAAGGCAGAAGGACCTTCAGAAAATCCTCCATTCTCCATTGACGGATCAGCAGACATCCGTGCAAGCCACCTAAACTGATTATCTTGCAACACAAAAGTACCCTACAACACAGTAAACAACAAATCAAGTTGCAATCCATCAAAATCAAATTCAACCCCATCTAGATCTGAACTCATCGTTTCAATTTGAAAATAGACCAAACCAATCAAAATATACAATATCAGCTTCCGATCCATCTAAATTTGAAAATGTCAGTTTTCCATAAGAAAAGTCACAAATTTTCAACGGGAAACCCACTCTATGATTTGTCTTCAAATTGTCAATTTGCTTCTTGAAGACCTCAAACCAGAAATCCTTGCAAATGAATTTTATTGCCTCTAGATGGTCACTAAACCGCGGCCGCTCCATTGTATACCTGAACAAACAGAACAACAACGCATCCTTTACTCCTCCACATTTCACATTAGGTCGGGTCAAAGTTTTCTTTTCCTTTCCTCTACACATTCTGGAACAGTCTCACGATCTAATCCCTAACATAATATTATGATCAAAATTCAGATTTAAGGGAACAATTTAAAAGTTGAAGTGAAAAACGGAGGTGGAATTTCTCCGGTAAGGCACCTACCGTTCAGAGAGCTGGTGGCCGACCTGATACCCAATGGCTTCGATCCTACGGGCGGCGAGGTCGGGTTTATTGGCGTAGAAACAATTGCAATAGGACGATACCATTTCTGTTAGTAGGCTATCGATGCAGCTCTCTGACACCTCTCTTCCCATTCTCTCCACACTAGATCCATCCATTCCCGCCGTTCTTGGGTTTTTATTTGCTCCATTTTAATTTTTATTTATTTATTAAATAATTTTATTAATAAAAAATAATATTTTATTGTAATGGGCTGTTTTAGATGTAGGTTAATGTGCTCGTGGAATTCTAATTGGGCCCATATAACCGATATGGGCCGAATAGTCCGATCCAGAAGGTGGTGACTGGTCGCGACCAATTATTTTATCATTACAACACTAATGATGTGGTCTACCTTAGAACGTTGGATCCTTTTATCGTTATTTTTATCTAATTTCATCTTTATTTTAAGGAAATTTATCTAATTTCATCGTTTCTCGCCCATTCATTTGTGAAACTTTGAAAAGCTTAGAAACTTAATTGCAAATGTGCATATAATTTTTTAATTCATTATATCGATAAATAAATAAGGTAAGTCCTTAAATTTTTTTTTTAAAAAGACAATTTTTCAAATTATCCATAAAATATATATATATATATATATATATATCTTTTAAGGCATTTTATGTTGGTGGGTTTAACCGCTGATTGAATATTTACGTACATGAGATTATATATCGCAATAAAAAAACACATCACAAATATGGCTCTTTTATTAATTTATTCTTGCAGTCAATACAAGACGACAATGCTTCCAATGTGGAGCTTTTATATTGAATTTTGGTGGGGTGAGCTTAATAATTTACTAGCAATCACACCAACAGAAGCCAACAACACATCTGTAGGCCTCGCAGTTGGGACACGAGGGCTTGCAATCTGATGCTGTTAGGCAAGGTGCTCCCTCATGGCCCACATCCTGTTTCCCCACTTCCCTTGCTTTGGTCTCCTGGAGCAAGCCTGCAGTCAGTTTTCAACCCCATTTTGTTTTACACGCAATGTTAGTGCAAAGAATGGGATATTGTAATGGACGCACGTCCATGCATCCAAAGGCTCCACGTGGACTGTATATATGGTAAACATATATATATATATTATCGTATAGAGATGGACTTACTTGCTGCAATGACGAGTAGAGCTACCAAGAAACACAACTTGATCGATGCCTTCTCCATTCTTGAGGTGTTGCTCGAAACTTGATTCGAATATGTTAGATTTTTTATTTTTTCCTTTTGGTTTCTTGTCTCTAGCAGTATCAGAGTCTGGCCTTTATTTATATTCTTGTGAGGATAGAATCCACTGATTAGTTTCTATATTAAAGGTAATCAACCAGAATGTCAGGATTTCCGTTTATGCGGGGTAGTAACGTTGAAATTAACTTAAATTTCTAACAGCCTAAAATTTAATGTTTAAATCAAAGTTAAATAATTAAGTTTGTATAGTCTTTAAATTATTAATAAATTAGTATTTAAATAAAAATTAAATTAATTGAGTGTAATTTAATATAATTTTAATCTCAATTTAAAATTATTAGATTGTGATTTTATTTTTATATAATAATAGTGCACTATTCTTATAAGGAGATAAGTAAGTGAATTAATGTGCTAATTATAATCTTATCTTTACACCCTCCCCCACTTTTCATATTTTTCTTATATTCTCTATAAAAGACGTTTCGTTTCCAAAAAAAAAAAAAAGGATAATTTCTGTTACAATTAATTTCTACGTCTGTCTTTAATTTTAGTCTCTCTTAAAAATCCAAATCATAGACCCCACAAAATGAAGTAGTCTCTTTTAGTATAAATTATAAATTTAAGATATTATATTATATTATTATTTTAATACACAATTTAATTAACATAATTTTCTCGTCTTTTTTTTCATCAACTCTTATAAAAATATATATATAAATTCATATGGGGTAGATTTTTATTTTTATTTTTATTTCTTTCAATTTTGTTTTGCTTGAATGAATTTTAGTTCATGGCTATTATAGTATTCTCTAAAGCTAGAAAGTTCTGTTTAACTACTGATTACCAGATTACACAAGTCAAAAATCTTGCAAAAATCCTGAATTAAATGAAAGAATGAACGGTGGTGACACCATATGGCGAGCATTTGAATTATGGGACGTTGGTAAATAAACTTGAATTGGGGTGGTTTGAGTATTTGTAGAGTGAAGTTTGGATAAGTGTTAAGCCATACTCGAAGTTCATAATTATTTGCCTATGTTCAAAGTATTTAGTATATCGAGGAGAAGTGTTTGGTTTTAATATTTTTAGTAGATTGAAGTGTCCTTTTAGTGTGTCTTAGGTTTTAATTAATATAAATAAGAATGAGACAATATTTTTTGACAATATAGCAGAGTATCATTCTTCCGCATGCAATTATTTCACTGACAATCAGATCATTTGTTAATTGCAAATTAATTCTCAGTTGTGTGGATTTCATCAGCTATCTCATTTTTACATGCTAACCCCACAACTACAGTCCAAGATTACATGTGTTGCAATTATGCAATGAGAGACCTGAGAAATAAGATTGAGAAGTCTCAATTATCCTGCTCCAGGAAGGGACAACAATCAAACAGGTCCACAGATGTCCAACTACGAAGGGCTATGCTCATACACATTCCTGGAAAACAAAACCAACACACACGGCCAGTTCCATTGTAAACGGAAAACAAACAGATAGCCCAACTAGAGAAAATGTTCGGATGAGGCGATAGCTGGAGCACATAATTTTATATCATGAAACCACTCCAACCATGAAATGCAATAGCATTTGGTTTTTATTCAAAGAGGTTTGGTCTCCGGTAGTAACATTGGGTCTTACAGACTTGCCAGCTTCTCTTCCTGATTATTATGCAACGGTCAAGCCGATGATGCCTGCACAGAGATCATAGACTTCATTGGTGCAAAATTCCAATAACAAGCGCCTCCACAAATCAATGCAACTTCAATTAGGAGACGAAACAACATGCCACAGTGATAACCATATATGGACGGTAACAGCAATGCTTTAGGATCACATATCAACTTCCACAAATTGGTTTTGATTCATGTAAATTGTCTTACGCAAACTTATTAGACTTACCACATGCTACCCTACCACCAGCATTTCCTGTGCTTTTGCTAAGTTCGTGCCCTCCTGTATATTGGAAAAAGAAACTCAGTCATCAGTGCTTCTGAAAGGCAGTGAAATCTTAATTCTGTTAATGAGACATCTCTAAAATGTTGTTTGACACTGGCATTACATGGGAACACCATCTTCACTGCACCCCCTTACAAACATGAACTACTTAGAACAGCAAAATGTTAGTGGATAGAGACAATGTTTGCTCAAATGCGTAGTTAAGTGCTCCACCAAAATTTGGTGGGTACCACAGCACCTAACCACCTATGAATAACACTCCTAATATCTTGACAACATGACGACACAAATTCACATCCCCTATTTGGACAGCCACGACATCAAGTAGAACATTCAAACATTCCCCATAATCTTTGCTCTAAGTATCAAATTCAAAAGTAGACATACTGTGCAAAATTCTAATCTGTAGCTCATTTCACTCATCAGTAAACATTTCTATCATAATACGAAGCAGTGATGATGTGTTTCTAAAAGAGAGCCTCAAAGTAGAGAACTTATTGAGACCCACCCTTGCCGAGATCATCAGGATCAGCATGAACAACAACAGCCCT
This sequence comes from Kandelia obovata, assembly GCA_021464305.1. Lineage (NCBI taxonomy): Eukaryota > Viridiplantae > Streptophyta > Magnoliopsida > Malpighiales > Rhizophoraceae > Kandelia > Kandelia obovata. The sequence continues at coordinate 5,064,092 of CM038472.1, forward strand.
TCCAACAATGGAATTTGGTCCAGTAAGAGGAATCTGATTGTCAATGATTGTGAATGCTACAGTGCCTGATCCACACACAAAATCTTACGAATCATGACCCAAAAACTATCCAGCATTATTAACCAACAAAAAACCAAAACTGTCATGGCTAATATTTAACAATTACAGAGAAAACAGGCCCGTACACGTGTTATGGACACAGCTTAGAATAACATGAACAACATACCATCATCCCCAACAGTTACATTTCCTAGGTCGCCGGCATGACGATTCTCGTCTTCAGGGGCACCGTGCTCTTTGCCACCTGGATTGAAGTGCGGCCCTGCAAGCAGTACCAGAAAGATTGAACACAGAAATTTATGATAGATGAGCAGACATGTATTATTCATCTTGTGTCTCAAATTAAGAGTATAGGGAAAAACAAATATAATACCAGTTGACATGCAACCGTTTGTAGTGTCTCCAAGAGAATGAACATGGAAGCCATGAAGCCCTGGCTTAAGGCCAGAAACATTTCCAGTTACAGTAGTTGGACCTGAGGAAAAATAAATTTGTACTTAACATGAATATTAATTCCTTCTCACAAAAAGAAAGAGAAAAACAAGATAAAGATTATTAATTCAAGACAATTAGCAGCACAAACTTCTAGAACAGCTTATCTGCTTACCATCTCCTTCTTGGGTGAACAAGATAGTCCCAGCAACACCTGCACTGTTTCCAAGAACAGCCACTGCTTTCACCATTGTTCTGTGATCTAAATAAAATAAATGTTAAAACCAGAGGGAAATTAATAGGGAAATTAAAATTAAATCAATCACAACTTCAAAAGAGAATATATTTTTGGCCATCTGTTAAAAAAAGAAAACAGAAAAAAAAAACCATGTTGCCATTGACAGATAGAGCATTAAGTGCATGTGATGAAAATGATGCAGCAGATCCTGTTATACACCCTTTGAGGTCTACTTACTACACATGAAAACAAGAAAGAGCAACTACTAACACATAAGATAAAACATTAACTGTTGCTTGATACACAATGCCTCAAACAAACTATCAACAAATTAGAAACCTACCAACCACTAAAAGCTACAAGTTTTCAAGAACTTTAAGGTCGACAGAAAAAAAAAAAAACAACGAAGCTTCAAATTGCATCTGCACACAAGCCTATCTAACACAGTTTGATCTCATCTAATCTCTGATAACCAATAGCTACAATATACACCCTTTGCTTGTACTTCCAACATTTGCATTATCTTACCAATTTCTTTCCCTTTTGCCTCTATTGCCATGCCGAAGTCCTGAATAGGCACTAAGAAGTGCAGCTACAACTACTGATTCCATGAAAATGACTGTAAATAACATGCTGTGAGACAATATTATCTTGCTTACCTTAGATTAGATCAAAACCTGAGCGATCTACAAATGGAACAAGCAATGACAAAAAAAGAAACATCACAAAATCCAAATATACAAATCATGACAGTCAAACTCCTTTCTAGTGAACCATAGAAAAAAAAAAAACGAAGAAGTAGAACAGACAAATTCCTTGCAACATATCAAAACACAAGAAGCAGAACAAAATTTAAAATGAATAAAAAAACAATAAATCAATCATATTTCATAAAAAAAAAAAAAAAAACAAAGATTACCAGGATCTCGCTATATGGAATCAGAGAGCAGAGAAACAGGTCTGAGACATACCTCAGAGCACCCCTTAGAGAGAGAGAGATCTTTGTGGTAGCTCCGAAGACTGAGGAGTGATGTGGGTTTTGGCTCTTGATAAATGGCTCTCTGTCAGCTTTCAGATTATCAAATGGAAAGCCACACAAAAACAAAAGGAGAAGAGCAAAATGGTAATTGCATTTTTATGGGCTTGGGCTATATCCACATTGAGATGGGCTTGTGATGTTTGAGATTAGGCCCAATATTCATCCTATCCCTTGTCAACTGGGCTGCAAGCCGACAAATTAATACACACTCGGATATTGGCAAATGATCTCTTTTGAAATTATTTTAAATTAATATTACGAAAAAAATATTTTTTTTTATTGTATTATTTTAGTTTTAGCTCATTTTAAATTTTGGATGTTGTACAAAATTCTCTCACTTATCATATATATATATATGTATGTAATCTGACTATTTTTGCCACTCAACCATTTGAATTTTTATTTTTATTTTGTCAGCTAACAGAGAAGCAAAACATTGAGAAGAGAATCGCATTGAAAACAAAAGCTTTAATTGTGTCGAATACCACCAGAACCAAATTCATAGACACGAGAGATCAATACTAATATAACTATATATTACTAAATCTAAAAAATAAAATAAAATAAAATTGTTGGTAGTAATACGATAATTTTTTATAAATTTATAAATAAAAAATACTAAAATATCTCATAATTAAAAAAAAAAAGGCTACAATCAAAGTATGATTATGTAATTCAATTAATATAAATCAAATTATCAACAAATAAAGATTTCATTAATTCATAATAAAATTTATAAATTATAAAATTTATTAATAAAGAAAAATACAAAATAAGAAAAAAAAAATTACACTAAGATTTTCTTTTTTAAGAGCGAAAAAGAGAAGAAAAATGTTTTTTTAAATTCACCTATAAGATGGTTTGAGTATTGGTAGAGTTAAGTTTAGTCCAAACTTCGTAATCATTTATATTTATGTTCAAATTATTCAATAACTCGAAGGAAGGGAAGTGCTTAGATTTAATACATTCATTAGATCAAAATGTCACTTTAGTGTTTCGAAAGCTTTACAGATAGTGTGAAAGGTATATTAATCTTCAAGATTCATTATAAATGGCAATTGATTAATCTTATAATATTAGTATTCACGTTACTTCTCAGTTTATGTGGATTTAATTATAGCTATCTCTTCGTTACACGCCAATCCCAAAAGCACAGTCCAAGATAGGAAGGGACAAATATCCAAAAGGTCTACTGCTACCCAACCAAGAAAGGCTATACTAATACACGTTTCTGGAGCTTCGACATGGGCGGGTTTCCTTGTCCAAGATCACTACAAAACCAACACACACACACACACACACACACAAGCAATTCCATTGTAAATAGAAAACAAACAGATAACCCAACTAGAGAAAATGTTCGGATGAGGCGATAGCTGGAGCACATAATTTTATATCATGAAACCACTCCAACCATGAAATGCAATAGCATTTGGTTTTTATTCAAAGAGGTTTGGTCTCCGGTAGTAACATTGGGTCTTACAGACTTGCCAGCTTCTCTTCCTGATTATTATGCAGCACTTAAGCCGATGATGCCTGCACAAAGATCAGAGAGTTCATTGGTGCATAATTCCAATAACAAGAGCGTCCACAAATCAATGCAACTTCAATGAGGCGTCAAAACAACACGCCACGGTGATAACCATATATGTTTGGTAACAGCAATAATTTTAAGATCACATATCAACTTCAGCCAAGTGGTTTTCTTTCATGGAAACTGTCTTACGCTAACTTGTAGACTTACCACATGCTACCCTGCCACCTGCATTTCCAGTGCTTTTGCTAAGTTCGTGCCCTCCTGCATATTGGAAAAAGAAACTCAGTAATTAGTGCTTCTGAAAGGCAGTGGAATCTTAATTCTGTTAATGATATATCTCTAAAATGTTGTTTCACACTGGCATTACAAGGGAACACCATCTTCACTGCAACCCCTACAAACCTGAACTACATCAAACGGCAACCTGTTAGTGGGTAGAGACAACGTTTGCTAAACTTGGTGGGTACCACAGCACCTAACCACCTATGAATAACACTCCTAATATCTTGACACCATGATGAAACAAATTCACATCCCCGCCATCAAGTAGAACATTCAAACATTCCCCATAATCTTTGCTCTAAGTATTGAATTCAAAATTAGACATACTGTGCGAAATTCTAATCTGTAGCTCATTTCACTCAGTGGTTAACATTTCTATCATAATACGAAGCAGTGATGATGTGTTTCTAAAAGAGAGCCTCAAAGTAGAGAACTTATTAAGACCCACCCTTGCCGAGATCATCAGGATCAGCATGAACAACAACAGCCCTTCCAACAATGGAATTTGGTCCAGTAAGAGGAATTTGATTGTCAATGATTGTGAATGCTACAGTGCCTGATCCACACACAAAATCTTACAAATCATGACCCAAAAACTATCCAGCATTATTAACCAACAAAAAACCAAAACTGTCATGGCTAATATTTAACAATTACAGAGAAAACAGGCCCGTACACGTGTTATGGACACAGCTTAGAATAACATGAACAACATACCATCATCCCCAACAGTTACATTTCCTAGGTCGCCGGCATGACGATTCTCGTCTTCAGGGGCACCGTGCTCTTTGCCACCTGGATTGAAGTGCGGCCCTGCAAGCAGTACCAGAAAGATTGAACACAGAAATTTATGATAGATGAGCAGACATGTATTATTCATCTTGTGTCTCAAATTAAGAGTATAGGGAAAAACAAATATAATACCAGTTGACATGCAACCGTTTGTAGTGTCTCCAAGAGAATGAACATGGAAGCCATGAAGCCCTGGCTTAAGGCCAGAAACATTTCCAGTTACAGTAGTTGGACCTGAGGAAAAATAAATTTGTACTTAACATGAATATTAATTCCTTCTCACAAAAAGAAAGAAAAACATAAGATAAAGATTATTAATTCAAGACAATTAGCAGCACAAACTTCTAGAACAGCTTATCTGCTTACCGTCTCCTTCTTGGGTGAACAAGATAGTCCCAGCAACAGCCGCATTGTTTCCAAGAACAGCCACTGCTTTCACCATTGTTCTGTGATCTAAATAAGACAAATGTTAAAACCAGAGGGAAATTAATAGGGAAAGTAAAATTAAATCAATCACAACTTCAAAAGAGAGAACAAAAATTTGGCCATCTGTTAAAAGGTTAAAACAGAAAAAGAAAAAACCCATGTTGTGGTTGACAGATAGAGGATTAAGTGCATGTGGTGAATGATGCAGCAGATCCTGTTATACACCCTTCGAAGTCTACTGACTACACATATAAACGAGAAAGAGCAAATACTAAAATATAAGATAAACCATTAACTGTTGCTTGATACAAAAAACCTCAAACCAACCATCAACAAATTAGAAACCCAAAAACCCACTAAAAGCTACAAGTTTTCGCAAGCTTTAAGGTCTAAAAAAATGTATTAAAGCTTCGAATTGCATCTGCACACAAGTCTAACACAGTTTAATCTCAACTAATCTCTGATAACTGATAATCGATAACCAATGTAGCTACAATATACATAAAAATTTCCAAAATAAGGCAACCCATAAGGTTATAATACTCTAGATTCTAAAAGACTTGCCTTTTCTTCTAACGTTTGGATTATCTTTCTAATTTCTTTCTTTCCCTTCTGCCTGTATTTCCATACCCAAGTCCTGAAAAGGCACTAAGAAGTGCAACTACCACTACCGTTTCCATGAAAATGACTGGAAATAGCATATGATGTGAGACACTATTATCTTGCTTCCCTTAGATCAGATTAAAACCTGAGCGATCTACAAATTAAATAAGCAATCCACAAGCCACTATCAAAGACACAAGAAAATGACAGAAAAAACAGCACAAAATCCAAATATACAAATCATAACAGTCAAACTCCTTTCTAGTCAACCATAGGAAAAAAAAAAAAACAGAAAAAAGAAGTAGAACAGACTTCTTCCTTGCAAAATATCAAAAAACAAGACGCAGAAAAAAAAATTAAAATGAATAATCAATCAAATTTCCAACAAAAAAAGAAAAACAAAGATTAGCAGAATCTCCCTATATGGAATCAGAAAGCAGAAAAACAGATAGTGAGACATACCTCAGAGCACCCCCTCAGAGAAAGGACCTTTGCTGTAGCTCTGAAAACTGAGTGAAGCGGGCTTGAGTGAGGTGGGCTTTGGCTCTTTATAAAGGATGCTTTGTGAAAGAAAAGGAAAATTTGGGGGTGGATTCTTCTAGTACTTTCCCCACCTAACTAACAACTAATTAAGGGCAAAATGGTAATTTTCATATTATGGGCTACGGCTATATCCACATTGAAATGGGCATCATCTATTTGAGATTAGGCCCAATCTTCATCCCATCGCTTCTCAACTGGTCTGCAAGCCTACAAATTAACACACTTGGATTTTGGCTAATGGCAAATGATCTCCTGTAATATGCTTGAATTTTACATTATGATAGAAATTTCGGGTTAAATGATATATATGGCTAATCAGGTGATCTCTAACCATTCTTTCTCCTTCTATTTAGTTTCTAATAAAAAATTTTAACAAATAATAATTATTCTAATAATAATCATAATTTTGTTACCGTTATTTTTGTTATTAAACTATTAATAACATTCATGAAATCAAAAAAAGGGTAAAAAAATAAGAATAACAAAGAAAAAAATAGTCTTCCGAACAAATAAAATTTTTAGCACACAATTTATGTATTTAATTATTTTAAATTGTAAATTATTGATATTATTTTAAATTATTACTAAGAGAGTAATATTTTTTTTTAATCAAGTAATTATGTTTTTGGCTCATTTTTTAACTTTGGAGGTTGCATGAGATTCTAAACATTTATCAAATATGTGTAATTTGAGTATTTTTTTTGCTACTCGACCACGTGACATTCTTAACTTTGCAATTGAAAAAACAAACGGTTAGGTAGTGTCCTTGCATTGCATGGATTCCTAAAAAATATTGAAAAAAAAAACAAGAGAGACACAGAGACATGTAAGGCTCGAGGCAGGAGGTAACAATGACCCTCACAATACTTGCAGAATAACACAAAAGAGTTTTCTCAGCTAACAGAGAGGCAGAACATTGAGAAGAAAATCACATTGAAAACAAAAAGCATTGATTGTGTCGGACCAAAAACAAAAAAAAAAAAAAAAAAAATTGTCAGAAGTCGGACTCAACGTAAGGCTTAGGATTGGATTCAGTCTCCAGCCCACTACGGGCCTCATGCCATAGTTGGTTTTCAATGCCCAACTTTCTCAGCTCCAAAAGACCACGATCAACTGTGAACCAGAAGAAAAGAAATCATCACCACATAGAACCAAATTCCAGCTCTAACACATAAACTATTTTGTTGCTTTTGCCTTCAAAAAGTGTGCCATCCATTACTATCAGAACTTGCTTCTGGAGGGGCCATAGTTGTGAAAATGGGGAAGAAAAAAACATGGTGCAAAGGGAAGGGGGATTACCATCAACTGCATCTTGTGATGTGTTTGACCTGTTGCTGTGGTTGATCCAGAATTGCAAACGTTCCTCTGCTATGTCTGGCTCCAGTCCATGTTCTTCGGCTCTTCTCCAGAAATATGTAAGCCAAGCCTGTATGGGTATAGCCAGAAAGGATTTAGCTAGTGATTAAGACTCTAGTGGTCTTTCCTTTAATGACCAACTCACATAAAGATGAAGGGACAGTCCCATCAACATCTGCAAATTTATAAAAAATACAAGTTTCGCTGGCCATCCTAGGTTGTGATTTTCGCTAATGAGTCACATCAAAGAATTAAAGTTAGACATGAAGATCACTGCAAACCTGCTTAAAACGCACATCTTCAGACTCATCTTGGCTCAATTCTGAAAACAAATTCATTTCTGGTAAAATAGTTCGTCCAGAAAAACATGTACATAAATCCAATAGGATAGAAAGAGAGTTACCAAATGCTTCAAACTGTCCTTCACCAGGCAGTTTCACGTCATCTTCGCCTGTTATGGAAAAGAAGAAGAGATTAATCAAACTTTAAAACCATGAGACTGCAATAATTATGTTTTTATCGTTTGCAATAGAAAATCAATCAGAAACCTATTTTCAGTAAATTTGGACGCCGTTGCTGAGCCATGGCAAGTGCTACTGCATCCTCTACCTTTACCAAAGAAAGACAGGGAAAAGATCAGAAAACTGCTAGATGCAAGAAACGACTCCGCTAAAAAATTAGATGAACGTCTAGAGTTGCACAAGCTTATTTTAGCGGACAAAATAAAATACGCAGCCTAGTGAGAACATTGAAATACGCAGGATGAGATTTTTAAACTTGACCATGGATGGGATGAATGTATGAAATTCAAAATTTGTCATACAAAATCGACGAGATTGGACTAGAAGTAATCTGGTCTGCATGTTTTATCTCTGACTATGCAAAAGCGATCCGAAAATAGCTGCCTGCTTGGATTGATGATCCTTTCTGTTTCTCGTGTCTCAACCTATTACTAGAATCAAATGTGAGCTTGCAAGTACAAAGGGTTCTCTTTCTTGAAGAGGCCATGGAAAAAGGCATAATAATTACAATTTAGATTGAAGAACCACCAATCAAAGGATTAAGACAAACCTTTAATGAAGTCATTTCCCTCAGACCTTTCTCAACTAAAAGCATGCTTTCAATGTTTCCCTCTCCAGAGAGTTCATTTACATCTTGATTAGTTCCATCTCTTCCCTCTGCAGGACACACATAACACAAAGGAAACTTTATGTCTCTCCCTTACTGATTTCTGACTAACAAAGGAAATAACAAGGAAAATATTGTGTAATGGATATGAAAGGGAATGAGTTCATCTTAAACCATTTTCCTTTCAGGTGGCAACATTAAACAAATAACTTCCAAATTAAACAGAAGATAAACGCATCAAAATGGGTACTCACGCAAAGGATTCCCTGCTTTAGCTCTCTGTCCAGCACTTAACACAACTTCAACAGCAACTGGTGCTAAGGACGACCAGTACTTATATTTTGTTCCCGCAATCTCTGCATGGATACCTGGAAAATTGTAGTGCATTTGAAGATGTAAGTAGTTTCTTTGTAATAGTTTTGTACTCAATCCAGTCAGCACAATAACAGTTTCATGTACTAATTCATGGATAACATCAAATATCAAATGAGATCTAATGAATTCTTTCACTTTCATACAATTGAAAGTTAAAGACAGATCAAAAATAAAAGTAGCTTACTATGTTTAACACATAAACTCCAATATCGTGCAAGCCAACACCTCTTTAGAACAACTTCTTCCTAAGATGAAAACTGCAAATCATGTCACCATGGCATAAAGGAGTATAGAAAAGAATAGGAAAGAGGTCATCATGTCACCATGGCATAAAGGAGTATAGAAAAGAATAGGAAAGAGGTGAAAATGAAGAGTTCAGATTGAGGACCATCTCTTCCTGAGTCAGCATCATTCTCTGAGTAACATTACGAAGCGATTTAACCTCAAACTCAGCTTCATGGAGCTTCTCCAATGCAGATGTTACCTCATCCTTAGCAACCTATATCAAGATTAACAAGTATAAGTCAAAAAGGCTCCTCTTTATGATGATGCATCCAAGAAATGTGGGAAACAAAAAGGATGAACATACAAGATATAATTTCTTGGTACCTCAGCTTCCATCCTTAGGGCAGCAATCTCCATAGGTTTGCTGGTTCGTTCCACAGCTTTGATTGCAGCCTGTGGGAAATCCATGTCCTTATGGTCATAGTGGCCTCAAAATGAGCAAAAGAAGAATGCCAATATGTATTTTAGCAGACGTATAAACCAGAACAGATAGAAACATTCTTAGAAGATACCAACCTCCCTTTGCTGCAGAGCTGCCTCCTTTCTGGAGAGCAGACAAACATGATTTAGTAGATGCAAACACATGGTAATATATCAATTATAAATAGGGAATGAATGTCTTGGTTTACTTGCTTAAAAGGCGGGTGTCTAAAGTAACACCTTCTCCAATGGTAGCAACCTGAAGGAAAGCAAGTCAGGTGACTTAGATAGCAAGAGGGAAGTGGAGGATCAGGAAGAAGTTCAAATAATTTGCATCAACAAGACCATTAATTGAACCAAGCAACTAGACTTGAGTTGAGCTTGAATTCAAATCATTAATATTGCTCATCCAACTTTCTCAGTTGACCATACCAACCAGACTGGGGCATATGTTTAAGCATTATATTTTGTCAAAGCTTGAACAGTTTCATATTGTCTCCCGACACTCATATTGAGTGAGAATGGCATGATTGAAAGATCATGAAATCACGCTTTTGCTGATCTCAATCATTGGGTGGAACATGTGTCATTTAGAGATGTAGAATATTAGTCTTGTTTTTAACTGTAACTCTATATCCATATAGAAAATACCTGTTTCTCAAGCTGTTGAGCTCTTGCCTCTGCTTCCTCAAACCTCTCCTCTACAAGTCGAAGCTGAAGAGACAGATATCAGAATAGACAACAAAAAGCATTCCGTGACAATGATATTGTAAGCCCCCCCCCTACAGCTGTTTTGTACCCAAATCCAATGAATTCAAATTTTATAGTAAAGGCCTTGCAGTATCTCTTTGAGAGTAGTCAATTATGTATCTAAAATGTACTGAGCCTGAATCCTCAGTTCCACAAGACTATAAATATGAAAAGAAAGAAGATGTTGACCCACCTTTTCAAGTAAACCCTCATTTTCTTCCTGCAGAATATCAATCTGCAGCACAAAAAATAGAAAATGAAAAACAGATCATTTCTGCATATTCTGGGAAGATGAACTAGTAACAAACCATATGTTCCCAACTAGTATCCAAAGGTCTTGAAACTTGCAAAAGATGAAATAATTTCCCAAGACATGTAAAGTAGGCTAACTACCGGGAACTCTCGTGTAAAAGAACCTTTCCCATTAAATTTTAAAGAACAAAATATTTCAGGTGGCAAGGAGGCCACACCTCATCTTGTAGAGCAGAAGCTGAATGTTGACTGCTAGAATCTCTTAGCTTCATACTTCCCATATCCAGTGACAACCTGCATGAAGAGTACTCTTACAGAAGTTGCAGTTATTTGAAGGTATACAGCATCTAGCTCAAAGACTTATCCATTTTTTTGGGTTGCCTCCAATACTCTGAAGTGAAGAATTGACAATATTTGTACTAAGTGAAAAGATACAGGCTTATGAGGGTCAAGATACCTTTTATCTTTTCGAATATCTAAAGGAATTTCTGATGAAATCACAGAAGAGACTGGCCTAAGTGGCAGAGGTATGCTAGAAACTGGCTTGATTGCAGGGCGGCCAGCTGAACCCGAACATGCAGATGAAGGTTGTTCTATGGAGCTATTAGATATTCGACCAGCCATTGGAGACCGAGCAGATAGAGGCGGTTCTGTGATATTGGTCGATGGTCGTCCAGCAATGGAACGAGCAGACAGGGGTTGCTCTCCATAATTTGTGGGCTGAGATGGTGGGGTGGCAGGAGATGAATTAGCCAATGATGGTTGCTCCAGAGAGTGGATAGGTAAAGATGATCGGATGCCTGGTGCTGTATGCACAGATGGAGGTTGTTCTTGATGGCTGTGAAATGTCTAGTAGAAACAATGTGGGAGAGTTCTAAGTGAGGTCCTGTCCATAAAACTATAATGCATGGACTGCAAAGATCACTATTCTCAACATAAATTCTCTAGATAGATCCATCAATTATTGCTAGCCTTAAATTTGCACATCTAGCAACAAATAACAAACCGATTGATAACAAGGCCCCCTTACCAGAGGAGAGCGTGAGCGCATTGACCTTCCACCGGCAAGTCCAATGGTAACTGAGCCACTCACTGAGCTGTAATCGCTCAAAAAGTCATCATTATCACTATTATCATTAACAAATTGAAGCGGCTTTGAAGGTGGACGACTTTGTGCTGCAGTTTTGGCCTGCACTTTACAAAGCAACTCATATGAGTGTACATTGTTATATACAAAACTTAAGTCCCATCAATTGTAACTTAAGAGGATGCTAATCAAGTAATATCTATTCTTACATCTGCTGACAAGTTTTACTTCTACTGACAAATGAAAGAAGGCCTTAAGACAATCGCTGCTCAAATTATAGATTTCAGTAACAAAATAAAACTAAAACAAGATAAACTCTGGCAATTGACTGGAGAGTAGACCCTCAAGTTCTTCAATTCAAAACAAAGCTCGTTCACTAAAAGTCACTCACTTTACTGACCAACTTGGCAAACACGGCCCAAGTATTCCTTGGGTGTGAGGCATTCCTTGCGTTTGAGCTCAAGTATAAGGAAATGCTGGGTTTCCGTTTTTTATTCTACTTAAGCACACACAATCCTATCAAATAAAAGACAAGGAATGCCTCACATAACCTTTGGAGACCGCGACCCTGTTCTTCTTCCACCAGCGAGGCCAATGCTTCCAATGCGGCTTGGATTATAATCAAATGCAAAATCATCCTCCTCATCATCTTCATCGTCAGCCGGTTGGTGTGACATTACCTGCGCAAGCCTCTGTGCTGCAGCCTTTGTTTGTGCTTTCCTTGCTTTAGGCATACCAGAAGATCCTGTCCGAATATGGCGTGGGTGCACCGGGGACATCATTGGTGATGATGGAGTCCCTGGTGAGCCTATTGCGCTATTCTGCTTCAGATATACTGGCCTCAGTCGCCGATCCATGACTCTGTCAAAAAAATTGCAGAGGAGAATAAAAGTCACAGGATTGCATTATCAATTTCATCAATAAACAATAGAACACGAGAAGATAAAAATGAACTAACCAGAGATTAATAGAGAAAAATAACAAACTATCCCTTGTGATAGAAAGTGTCGCTAGAGATGAACATTGAATATGCGGATTAAACCAGACGAAATCAACAATTAAGTTGGGATTCAGTTTTAAAATTGAAGTCAGTCAAAAGCTCATTGCAGTAATGGCATCTAAAGTAAGAGGGAAAGGGAGTATCGTGACATGAAAATCAAATCAATTTTAGAACTTCTGCAATTTCCCAACAGTTTAGAGAGAGAGGAAAACAATTTTAGAGAGAAAAACTGGGACAATGTGATCCGATTGTCAAGGCAGAAAGGAGGGAAGGAATGGAACAGAAATGGAGGTTTTAACGGTCAGTTTCGGTAAGATCCTACGTTTCCTGACATTAAATATCCACCCATTTTCTGTCCTTTTCCTTTTGGTTTCATCGCATCAATTTTCAAGAGAACTTGAAAGAGACCCCCTTATGTTGACCATTAAAAAAAAAATATATATATATATATATATATATGATGGAACTACTGAAATTAGATGTACCCTGAGAATTTTGTATTATGTTTTGTTTAAAAAAGTTGTTACCATTTTGAATTAGATAATATAAAATAAGTAGAGTATGCAAATGTATAAATAATTAAAAAAAAAAAGAAAAAAATGGAAAAGCGAAGAATATATATATACATTAGCTTTGATAATATTGCAACTAAGATTTTTATAGTTTTACTTAATTTTAACAAAAAAAAATCTCTTTTAATATCTAATATACATTACTTTTGAATCAATAATTTGTAACTAGAAAATATGATAAGTTTAAAACAAAAGTTGATGATAAAATAAGTAAAAATGTATGTAACTTATAAATTTAAGAGCTAAACTTTTCTCTTTATAAGAATTTTTTTTAAAAAAAAAAAAAAATCGTGAGAAGATAGAAAATTTAGTATCTATTATGGGGTACAAGATATGGTATTTGCCTTACTGGATTGTGTCAACCTCACTTCACCTCTACCATTTTACCTTTTTCTTTTTACCACCGATGGCCTCATGATGCCAAATCCATGCACAACGTGGAATAAAATTTGAAAAACATTAGAGGATAGCAAATCTACTTTTTTGATTTGGCAGGCGAACAGTTGAACACATTGAATCATTCAAATTTTACAACGACGACAACATTAGTCGCTAATCAACAAGAAGGGACAATTAGAACCTCTCAAGAAAACATAGGACTCTCTCAAAGATTATTAATTTGAAGAATAGTCATTGAGTTTGAAATGAAAATCAAGATTATTGTTTCGAACCCCAAAAGAAACCCCTTTCCAATTTGAAGTTACAATCTATAACTCTTGATAGGATGTATAAGGAAGAAAAAAAAAAACAAGAAGAAGAAAATAAAGAAGTCACGATTCATAATCAAAATTAAGATTGATATTGAAAGGGACTTCAGTTTCAAGAAAATAAAGAATCAAGGTTTAGTAAAGAACAAGAAAAGAGGGAGGCTAAAGAGAATAGATGATTAGAAGGCGCTCACAATCTGTAAAAGAAAGGAAACAATATATATATATATATATATATATATATATAAGCCGCTGTGAGAGTTCGGTGAAGGGGAAAGGGAAAACCCCTTCCTTAATTACCTTTGACCTCGAAGGTACAGTTCGAATAATTCTTTTGAAGATCATAAAGATATTTCTAAGTAAGAGTAATGTCGGTGGACCACTGGATTAATACCTTAGTGGCAGTCCTATTCCCTCGTTTTGCAATCCGACAGTTTAAGATGACCAGGGGAATTGCTTTGGTTAGGAAGTTTGGCATTTCAAGAGGCATCTCGTTGTATAATCTTGAACGTGACCGAGCTTAGCCTTGAGTTGAGATACATGAAAAACTGGGTGGATCTTTATCTATTAGGGGAGAGCCAAACAGCAGACCACCATGTCCATCTTAGTAAGAACACCAAAGTATATGACAGCTAGTTTTTGAGAGGGACGTTGCATTAGAGAATGTTGACGATAAGGCTGGAGTTTTAGGAAGACATAGCCTCCCACATGGAATTTCCTGTCTAACCGGTGTTTATCTACTTGTTGCTTCATGTCATTCTGTGCTCGCTTGAGATAGTGTTGTAAGAAACGGATGGTAGCTTCCTTGAGACAGAGTTGCTCGTTAACCGAGACAATCCGAGAATCCCCAGAAATATAAGACAAGTGAACGGGGGAAGGTAGCCATATAAGGCTTCAAATGGTGTGGTGTGGATGTTGAAGTGGAAATGAGTATTGTACCACCACTCCACTAGTGACAACCATGAATTCCAATGGTCAGGATGAGCACAGGCGGCACAACAAAGATACGTTTCCAAGCATCGATTCACCACCTCTATTTGTCCGTCACTCTAAGGATGGTATGTTGCTGAGAAATTTAGACGAAGACCTTGAAGACGGAAGAGCTCCTGTCAAAATTGACTCATGAAAATTGAATCCCGGTCACTGATAATTTGCTCCGGTAAATCATGCAATTTAAAGACATTGTCCGAGAAAGCCTTAGCAACTATATTTGCGGTGACAGGATGATTCAGGGCAATGAAGTGACTATACTTACCGAGGCAATCAATGGCCACCATAACGGTATCTTTCCTTGCATTACGTGGCAACCCGTTAATGAAGTTTAGGGTAACGCTCTGCCATAACCCTTTAGAGACAGGAAAGGGTTGTAAAAGTCTAGGAGAGGAGGCATGATCGAACTTGCCATGGACTCTTGTGTGTCTGTCGTTGATACCTTCATGCCATGTGGAGATGATGGAATGACACAACTCGTGGTTAGCTCCAACAACCAATTGGCCTCTCCATTTCAACAACCCATCGTTAAATTCATACAGGGTCTTGCTCAACTACCATTATTGTAAATCAATTATCAAAGATGTCAAAGCTTCATCCTCTTTCCAAGACTGTTTAATATTTTCTAGAAGGGGGGGTATTATAGTGGAGACAGTAGCCAACAAAAGTTCGTTGCATCCAAACCTTGAAAGGGCATCGACAACAACATTTTCTTTGCCTTGTCAATAACAAATCTCATAGTCAAAATATAATAACATTGACAACCACTTAAATTGACCTGGGTTTGAAAGTTTCTGACTTAACAGGTTAAGTAACAGATTTAAAGGATGGGCAATTGTGGCATAACGAGAAATGAAAGGTCGATAATAGCCGGTAAAGCATAGGAATCCCCGCGACTGTCGGAGCTTGGTAGGTAAGGGCCAGCACATTACTGCCTTAATTTTCTTAGAATCTGTTGCAAGACGTGCCTCAAATACTCAACTTCCTTCTGCAGGAAACAACACTTAGTTTTTTTTTGTATAGAACTCGTTCTGGCGTAACAATTGAAGAGTTTGGTGCAGATGCTGAAGGTGCTCAACCCAGGATGTTGTCAAAGAAGACTAAAATAAAATTTCCAAGAAAGGGTTGAAAAACATTGTTTATCAAACTTTGGAAAGTCCACAGTGCATTCGTTAATCTGAATGGAAGCACCAAAAATTCATAATAGTCGTCATGAGTTTTGAACATCGTCTTACGTACATCAACTGGGTGCATCCGAATTTGGTGGTAGAAGATCCAATTTAGAAAATATCACAGCTCCACTCAACTCGTCTAATAACTCGTTGGTGCGTAGAATTGGAAACTTGTCCTTAAGTGTAATGTTGTTTAGTGCCTTATAATAAATATAAAACTGCCACAACCCGTCTTTCTTCTTCACCATAATTACTAGGGAAGAGAAAGGGCTGGTACTACTACAGATTAGATTGACATCCTTCATCTTCTTTACCATAGTCTCAATAACGTTATTCTGGGGGGCTAGATATCTATAGGGTCGGGTGTTCACGGGCTGAGCTCCTTCCTTCAAGGTGATCCAGTTGTCGAGTGGGTCAAAGACACTTCAAAATTCTTCTAAAAAAGCTTACAGGAGTGATTCATTGGACTTATCCAATGGACTTTTTGTAACAACTGTTGGCCTTAAACACTTTTGAATTCTACTCCACCTCTAAGTTGCAGATCTAGACTAAGGCCATGTGGAATGAGTGGGTCAGGGCCTTTGACAAGTCCTTGTCCCCAACTTCCCTCACTGATGGTGACCCTGCACCACACAAGATGTGTCTCCTTCCTCCGGTAGTGAATTCCATACGTAAGAGTTTGAAGAGATTCCTCCGTCGACATTTATGACCATGTTCATATTTTTCATCTCACCAAAAACAAAGCATCTTGGCCCGCTTCTCATCAAATTTGGCACTATTCCTTACTCTTGAATTCTTAAGCGGCCATGACTCCTTCCAGTGGTCACCAAGTCGAGAGGTGTTATCAGCAGTAATAACAATAGATCCACTTGTTTTTTAGGTTGTTGGATCGAGTCCCTTAGGCAGAATGGGTAACAAGGGAGGGAGTTTCGTTGTAAATTTAGTTTGTCGTTGTAGTGCCACCACTGTGTTTTCTTGCAATTTTTTAAGGGAAAATGCATCTTGAAGACTCTTAGGCATAAACATCTGCATGGGATGTTGGATCTGCTGTTTTAGGTCGCTTAAAAAAATGCTGATAACGTATTCCTACGAGAGATTCACTTGATTGAGCAAAAAATCAAATTGTTTTTGGAACTCAGCCCATCTCATGGATACAGTTGAAGGTTTCAAGTTCACTTGATTTCTATACCACTTGACAACAATCTTCACTTTTGCTTCATCAGGTGTGCCGTCAAGGTCGAAGAAATTTTCAGTGATACAACCAGTTTTGCAAGTCATTTCCATAAAATCGAGAAAATTCCACCTTAATCCCTCTTTTCACATAATGAAAGGCATTTGAATCATCAGTTGGTGAAAACATTTATGTTTTAGATATCGGTGACGACATCGGCTGGGCTCGGGACATCAACTAGCTCTACTTCATATTGATACCAATGACCCAAGAGCAAAACTCGTATGAGACAACGTCGTACTTCTTGGTAAACTCCTAGATTATTGTTTTGATTACTCATATTTTCTACTATAGCCAATGGTTTTACCATGGTCTTACACGGTGATGCTTACTAGAATAAGATAAGTGGTTTTGATACTAGATAATACCAGATTTAACACACAAAGACACAAAAAGAGAGAGAGAATAAAAGAAGAGGGAGAGGAAGAGAGAAGTGAACGATGACGGTTTTATTGCAAATTGCAATTTTAATAACACATTATTTTTGTCTATCTATATTATTTTCTTAATTCTATATATATATATACTCATTAATGTCAATTACAGGGTGGGGTTTAGAATTTACTGAATTAAATATAAAAAATAACATCACAACAAACGGTAAAACGAAAATACAATGATAATAGGGTGAAACTATAAATAGTAAAAATATATAACGAAATAAAAAAATAAAAAAGAAACAGTAGAAATCTATTTTCATTAATATGGCGCGATTTGCCTATTTATTTATTTATTGCAACAGAGAAGGAAAATCTAGATCGCACACATAATGGGAGAAGAGGGACGGGAGAGCACGAAGATCAGCAGCGGATGGGATGCTCAATCTATCCTCTATGAGGCGGCGGCGATCGAGGCGAAGGGCGGAGCACACAGAGGACTACAGCATACGACCGTTGGTTCTTCTGGGCTGGCGCGGGTGACCGAAGAAAACAAAAGTGAAAAAACAAAAAAAACAAAAGCTTTTGAAAATAACAAGCAAATGAAGGATTGGTTGGAGATTCGGGTGGGCTTGTGCTTTTATCGAGTAAAAGTACAGGCGCGGCCTTGCGCTCCACCGACCTAATTTTTTCTCTTTTTTTTTTTATATATATATTTTATTTTATCCAATCGACTTTATTTTGTCAAAAAAAAAGTAGTTAAAAATTTAAAAAATATATAATTATTTTTATTTACTGTATTAAATTTTTTTATTTTTAAATTTATTAAATAAATTAAATCTATTAATTTAAATTAAATATTTTTATTAAATATAATAAAATAATAATTATTTACATGTGACGTGATTTTTTTATTATATTATTGATGCGATATAAATTTTATATTTAAAAAATAAAAAAATTAATATTATAATTTTTTATGTTATATTAAAAAAAAGGCATAAAAATATGAAAAGGTTAATAAATATAATGATACGAGCTCACAATTTATTGAATAAAATCAATTGATTGATCAACAAGAGTTGCCCCCTGAGGACTACTTTTCCAGGAAAAAGAAAGGGAGAAAATGCAAGGAAGGATAAAAACATGAAGGAAAATACAGAAGAACAGTCTGAAATATTGGCGCTATTTTTCATCTATTTATCTGTTTCTTTTTTATTTTTTTCAGATAGTTAAACTCATGTCAATTGGAGTCTGTTACCCAAATCCCTTAAAAAATAAAAAATAAAAACTGAAACATTTTCATGTGTTTAATCAACAGATGAAAGCACCGAGAAAGAGATATTCATAGGCGAAACTGAGCCAGCCGCCAAGAAATCATTCATAAGATGTAAAATAATAATAATAATAATGCAATTCTCCATACAAGACACCAAGTTGGTTTTTCTTCCCAATCTCAAAAACCCTCTCTAACCCACAAAACAATGAGAAATCTTTTGCAAGAAACCAAACACTTTGTCTTTCTCAGTCCCCATCTCACAAAATCCTATTTCCACTCTCAAAGATGGAGCCTTTGCAGCACCAGTACTGTTGTGGCTTCGCCTCAATTTCGTGCTTTACTTAGCATTTCAATCTAAAAAGAGTTTTAGAGGAAAGCTCTTTGATGCGGTTTGGGATGCTCATTTCAAGAAACCATCAGGTTGAGCCACTTTGTACAGAATGTAACATTAACATTTGGGATCCTTTTTGGTGCACCGACTAGTATTTTGATCGGTTATTTTACGTGCAGTAATCTTAACATTGCACGCCATGGAATAAGAGTTAAATTATGAAACTAAATAAGCGGGGAAAGAAATGAGAAGCTGCCTACGGTTATTGCAGCTACCTAGCACACTATGTACTGTCGAATTAGTAACCATTAGGTTGATAGAATCCACCAGTATAGCAGCTTACCTTAATTTCGCTGCCCAGAGGACCATTGATAGATTACACCGTCAAGTTTATAGGTTTGCGTGTTCTTGTGCACACATGCACGCATCGCAATGATGAGGGGAAAGAAGTGATGGATCCTCGTGTATGTGCCTGTAAGCATGCGCCTATCCCTTGCTTCCTGGCTAACAGAAACTCAGCCAGCTCTAAAGAGTCTCCAGTTAAAAATCATAGCAAATATAAAATGGACGTAAAACTAATCAAATATGATAATGTCGAGCACCCTTATCAGCAAAAGGAACAACAGTGGGCTTTTCTAGATTAAATTGACAAAGACAGAGTTGACAACAAGATTGCCTGACACTCGATCTGTGACAAGCTAAAAAGAGACAATCACATCAGAGTAAAGTTCTCCAAAAGCTGAACTTTGGCTTTATTTCTTTGCAACAAGCTTTTCAATAAGATCCGCGGCGTCCTGAACTGTTACGATGCTTTGGGCACTTTCCTCCTCAACGCTGATGCCAAATTCCTCCTCAAGTCCCATCACAATCTCAACCTGAAAAGGAACAACATGCATTGGAGGTTAAGCCACGTGAATCCCATATGGAACATCTTGAGGTCTAAGTTATGCGGGATGCTTCACAGGATTCTAGGAAACTTCAGAAATATAGAAGTTCAATACCGTATCAAGAGAATCAGCACCAAGCTGTCCGAACTTGGACTCTCCAGACACAGCAGTATTATCGGACAATGCCAGCTGTTTCTTCACAATATTGCACACCTTCTCAACAGTTTCTGGTTTGGCCTGCAAAATAGCATTTCATAAAGACATCATTTTTTAATGCAATTTCAGTAAAGATTATCTGGGAAAACGACCTTATAACCAGATTAACTACCTCAAAATTCAAGAAAAAGAGGTCAAAAGCAAAGCACAAAAAATAGTTTATTGTAAAAAGGAAGCATACAGCGCAGGAAATCCTAAGGCCAGCTGGAACCGGCCTCAGCTTGAAGGAAATGAAGCTCTTTCCCGAACTGGAGAGGGAAATTCCGTTCAGACTAGAGATCCTGGTAGCACCCTAATTAACACATACACAAAAACAACGACCTTGGTCAATTTTCCAATGAAGAACGACGGCATAAAAGACAGTTAAAAAAAAAAACGACAATCATCAGCTCCGCGCCCTCCCCAAGTGATGCTCCATTTGAAGTGTGTATAAACTTAATAGAAAACAATCACATCGGATCATACCCACATACAAATGCATCAAGCAATCTTTGCACCTGGCAACTTGTTAATTTTGATTGCTAAGCAGCCACACCACTAGAAACAAATCCCAAAGGGTACCTCTATCTACAAATCTGTACACAAATGCATGATTGCCCCCGTTGGCAAGATCCAATCTTTGAGGAAATCAACACTTCCACTCAATCGAAAATTTGATCCAACAACAACATGCAAATGATACAGTGAATTCCCACCAAGAATAAACAAAAACAAAATACACCCACCAAGGTTTTTCGGACTATCTGCTGAAGATCACTACCCAAAACTTATGCAAATAAAGAAATCCAGAGACCATAGTTTCCCAAATCAAATCAGATCAAAATAATAAAAACTCTATTAGAAAATGATTAAACAAGAACATTAACAGATCTGTTTAGGGTAAAAAGGAGATTGAAATTACCAGTGCGGAGTAAGACCGCATGGAGACTGATGAACCTGCGGTGGCTGCCATTAGAGGAATGCTAATTCGTCAGAGAGAGAAGGACGGAGAAAACTAAGCAAGGGAAAGGGAGTGAGTCTTGGTGATTATATATTGACAAGAAAAAGGTTGTGGGTCTTCAATGGATCCAACAAAATGGGTTGTTCGAAAAAGATGGAGCTTTTGCGGACGATAAGACCAAAGCAAAGGTAGCTCGTAGTTAGGTCGGCCTAAGATGGCCATCCAGAAGCTAAAGATAAAGAGTGGCCGATTTTGTTTTGTGAAGTGAGCATCCTTCTTATTGTCCGTCGATCTATCTTATAATGTATCGTTTAATAAATCTGGATAATCTAACAGTTGTGAGAGAGGGGTTCCGAAATTTACGAAGAGACCGCTTACATGATGGTATTGCTATCTCTTGTGTCAGTTGAATGTCTGATACTGACAGTTTATTGCTTTCGACAGAGACGATAGATAATATTTTCTGGGCTCCAAGTCCAACAGTGTTTTCAAAGTGGGCCCAAAATGAATTATTAGACAACCTGGCTTCGGCCTGGTCAATAATCAAATTGGGTTGAATGTGGTCAAAATGAAAGCCCAGAAAGTGGCCCCCTACCCTTTTTGGTCTGAAAAAAAAAAAAAAAAGTTTCGACTTTGCGTTATGATGTCATCGTTGTCGTTCCTTTTTTCCTTTATGTGAACATTCTTTACTTTTCTTTTCTTTTGAGCGACATGTCACGGAATTAGATTTTGGACGTGCTTTAAAAGTGCTAATCCGTGCAACACTTAGATAATCTTGCGAGAGAAGATGCTAAGTAAACCTTGAAGAGAGTTACAACCAACTTAAGAGAGAGAGAAATTGAGAGGCTTTGAGATAGAGAAAAGGATAGTAGGCACAAGTATAACGATGTAGAGAATTTTACTATTGAGAGATCTAGAGGTGTGTTTACAAATGGGAGGAATGGGGGTATTTATAGTTGTTTCCCCTTCTCAATGTGTGGCTACAATTATTGATTCTAGAGAATTCTAAGGATAAGCATCTAGATATTTACAATGGAACATTCTAGAGAGGGACATCTAAGCATTCTTCTAGAATTCTCCTTGACTTGGGTTGGGGCACCAATTGGGCTAGTATTGGGCTAGCATGCAACAAGCGGGCTGACAGCATACTTAAATCAGCCCGTGACACCCTCCCCCACTTGTTTTCGCGACGTCCTCGTCGCGCTTTTATCCTTGTAGCGGTGGATGAAATCCGCAAACTGCCAAAGCAGGTCCTCTCGTTCCCAACTAACCTTTTCGTCCGGCAAATTTTTCCATTTCACCAAGTACTCGGTGTAGCTAGGAACTCCCTTCCTTCGGGTCACTCGATCGGCAAGGATGGATTCCACTTCCTTGTCGAACTTGGTAACCTTAGCGGTTGGTGCGTGCTTGGACTTGCTTCGACCAAGATCTTTGTCATTCTCATGAAAAGGCTTTAGAAGACTTACATGGAAGACATTGTGGATCTTCAGCTTTGATGGGAGTTGGACTTGGTAGGCGGCCTTTCCTACACGCTTCATAACAGGAAATGGACCTTCGTACCTTCTCACCAAGCCCTTGTGCACGTTGCGTGGAGACTTGAGTTGGTTGGGCAGCAACTTTACCATCACCAAGTCTCCTTTCGCATATGTTTTTGTGTGTTGCTTCTTGTGGACTTTGAAAGGTCTCTCGCAGTCCGGAAGCACCACAACAAGTTCTTTGGAGGTAGCTTATTTCAATTCCGCAAGCCCCGAGGTTGCCATATGATCAGGAGCCATGGCAGGAGGTTTGACACCGAGTTCCAGCTTGATGTGGTGATCCACATCTTATCTTGGAGGCAGCTTCTTTGGCAACTCGGGAATCATCACATCCTTGAACTTGGCAAGGACACCTTGGACAGATTGTGGCAATGCAGGAGTAAGTGCTGCTACGTCTTTCCCATCGCTGAGTTCTCTTGTGGTATCAACGTGACCGTCACCTAACTTAAGACCCCGTTTGAATTGCAAGGCAGAAATCGTTGATGATTCCAACTTCCCTTTGCTCTTCAAAGGGATCACTCGGATCTTGTTCGTGTCGAGAATCACAAGAGAACTTGAAGCAGGAATGATAAAAGCAGAAGCTTTGCAGAAAAATGCAAGACCTAGCACGACTTTCAAATCATCCATATGAACGATAGAAAAGTCTAACTTACCCGTCCAATCTCCAATTTGGACAGCTACTCCTTGCGTCACACCTTGAACAGGTTTTGCCTCTGAATTGACAGCTTTGATGGTGTCATTCCCCTTTGTGAGTTTGAGGCCTAGACGTTTGGCCTCTTGGACGTCCATAAAGTTGTGCGTTGCTCCCGTGTCTAGCATTACACATGCAGTTTTGCCTTCAATGGTGACGTCCGCGTACAACAGTCCCTTCTCCTTAGGAACTGCTGGAGAGAAAAGCTTCGACAGGTTGCCTAATTGTTGTAAGGCTCCCATGTCGAGTTGGGACTCCTCCTTGGATTTCTCCTTGTTGAGTTCCGCGATCATTGCATTCCTTGCCCTACGGTTGGGGCAATCCTTCTCCTAGTGTGGTCCGTCACAAATGAAACAGGGTTTCGGGGGATTACCTGTGTTACGTTTGCCCGAAGAGTTCTGCCCATGCTTGGGATTGCCACTTGAGGATTTCTGGTTTTCACCCTCCTTGCGGCTTGCATCCTGTTTCTGCCCGTTGTTCTCTCCCTCACTTCTGTTGGAGTTTGGCCTTCTATTCTTGGAAGAGTAGTCGATGAGCATTTTGGCAGCAGTAATGGCGGCATCTAGAGTCTGCACATCACGTCTGTCGAGCTCTACTCTTGCCCAATCCTTCAAGCCGTCCTTGAAGTGGAAGAGAAGCTCCCTATCGGACATATCGATTTCAAGCATGATAGTAGTAAATTCCTTGATGTAATCGGAAATACTACCTGTTTGGTTAAGGCGACGTAACTTCCCTCTACCTTCACTGTCCGCGTTGTGAGGCACAAAGTATTTTCGCAATTCAGCCTTGAATTGCTCCCAGGTGTTGAGAATGCATAAGCCTTTCTCACGTTCGGAATGCTTCCTTCTCCATCAAAGTTGGGTAGCATCCCTCAAGAAGATTGGGGCGTTGCATACCTTTGCGAGGTCGTCAACAACCCTCATGGCCTCAAAGTATTGTTCGAGACCGAAGAGAAAGTTTTCCACCATTGTCGCATTGCGGGTTCCATTGTACATAGCCGGCTTGGGGACCTTCAAACCATGTACAATGGCTGTCTCTTATACACATCTAGATGTGTATAAGAGACAGATACTAGCCCAATTGGTGCCCCAACCCAAGTCAAGGAGAATTCTAGAAGAATGCTTAGATGCTGTCTCTTATACACATCTAGATGTGTATAAGAGACAGAACTGTTGTTCCACAGCAGCAACTCCTTCCTC